>PISX010015451.1:0-16402 GCA_004024625.1 Mellivora capensis
GGAAGCTCTATTTTTAATTTCTTAAGGAATCTCCACACTGTTCTCCAAAGTGGCTGCACCAACTTGCATTCCCACCAACAGTGTCAGAGGGTTCCCCTTTCTCCACATCCTCTCAAACACACGTTATTTCCTGTCTTGCTAATTTTGGCCATTCTAACTGGTGTAAGGTGGTATCTCAGTGTGGTTTTCATTTGAATATCCCTGATGGCTAGTGATGATGAACATTTTTCCATGTGTCTGATAGCCAAATGGCAGAATTCTGAGTGGAGTTTTATACTTACCTGCTGGGGAAAGGTAAGTACCCAGCCACCTTTGAAACTTTTCTGTCTGTCAAACTTAATGCATTTTAATTTAAAAGCTATTTCCTGTACACATACTATACATTTGGAAATTTAGGGGGTATGTTCAGTTCCAGCCTTTCAGAAGCATGAGCCTAATTGAGTTAAGAGATGTGCACTTGAAAAGCAAAATAACACATAAGTAAAAGTCACCTGGGTCATTCCAGTAAGTATTATAGGTATCCCAAAGAACAAGAGGTCATACTATGCTCATGTGGCCCTAGCAGATGAAACTGGAATTGGGTCTTGAAGCATGAGTAGGAGTTGGCCAAGTAGAAGGAGAGGAGGAGGTTCTCCTGGAAGGAATATAGGCTCAGAAGTAGCACTAATGGCTAGAAAATGACTGGTCAACCTGATCACTTACTCTTTTGGAAAATCACCAATGTCACCCTAAGTGGCAATTTGGATTTTTAAAATCCTTAATATTCAATTCATCTGTAATATTACACCGGGCTCATTCTGTTTCTACTTCGTGCCATTTTTGTACCCTCCTCCTCTCAAGAGCCCAGTATATTCTACCACAGTCACTGGAAAACCCCTTCCACATTAGAAGCTGGAATTCTTGGCATTAAGTCCATATTGGTTTTTGCTTCGTGGACCTGCACATTGTTTTCACCAGACAAAAGGAGAGGAAGAGACAGGAAGGTTGACAGACAACTTATAAAAATCTCATGAGACGACTTATTGTATTTCCTTAGGGAAGCGTTAAAAGAAATTAGATCATGGCGCGTTCTATTTGTGTCAGAACTGAACAGTTATTGTACAAAGCTTGTAAAACTTCAGGTGCTTTGCCTAGAACCGTGTTTTAGTCTTTGGGTGTTTGTAATACTTCCCCAAGCTCTCATCGGAGCTTGCAGAAGACAGACAACCTGCCTTCAAAAACTGGAAACCATAGCAACCTCGCACGTGTTCTCATTAGGGCATCAACGTCTGGGCCATCAAACGGGAGCTGTGTGACAGCAAAAGTTGGAGGGGCCTTTTTTTGTGGCTGTTATCTCACTTGTCTTCTGTGCTTTGGTTTTTCCATTCCCACAATTCATTTTTATGGTACTTGGGATTTATGGCACTTCTCCATACCTTATTTCATTTCATCCTCATAATAACTAGAAAGTAGATGTTATTAACCCTCACTTTCATAGCCATGAAGGAATTGAGGCTCGATGCGTTGCTAAGTTATTCAGAGAGAAAACAATCTCTGGTCAGTCTTCCTGAATATAATAATAATAATAATAATATAATAAAGAAACCTTTTTTGCGTGTGTGATACAATTAGAGATTTTCAAGAGATGCTGTGTGTAACAGTATATGTGATAAGGCCGTTGGCTAGCATTAATAACACCTATAACTAGATCATTGGCTACATTGGTTACAATATGGGAAAGAAACCAGAGAGTCAAAGGAGGAAGAATCACTTCTAGTACAGCCACATCGATGGATTTGAAAGTATTTCCAACACTATCAGTGTGGTGGGTATAACATGATACTAAGAGGGCAAATTCAAAAGTGAACTAGCACTATTTTCAAGTTAAATAATTCAGCTGCAATATGGGAAGATGTGTTAATATTTATATTTATGGTCAATCATGAATTATTTCAAAAGTGCAGGGCACCTGGGTGGCTCAGTTGGTTAAGCATCTGCCTTCGTCTCAGGTCATGATCCCAGAGTCCCAGGATAAGTCCCACATCGGGCTCCCTGCTCAGAGGGGTGTCTGCTTCTCCCTCTCCCTCTGCCTTTCCTCCCCATTCATGCCCTCTCTCTCTCTTAAATGAATAAATAAAAGTCTTTAAAAAAATGCATAGACTTTTTGGAACATTTTGATTTTTTTAAGTGGATTGGTTACACAAATAACTTGTGTATTGACCCATCTTCTGGAGACACATATAGATTATATAAAAAATTACTAATTACACATTCCAAAATGATACAGTGGGCAAGCCCAGTCAAATCCCACTCAAGATTTTTTAAACTCTTGATATTCCAGGCTAATATATGGAAGTTCAAGGATAGTTATTTCTAAGGTACATTTATTTCCATCGTGATATTAAGGGTAAATATTTTTTAATCTCTCCTTTTCTCATTCTAATTGAACTCTGTTAGTGTCACAAATTTAACTGACAATAAAATCACTGGCAACAGAAATCTTTCTTTCTAACTGTCCTCTACTAGACCTTAGCCAGGCACTTCCTGAATGTCCTTTTGATCTACTGGTTTCAGGAAAGGCTGATGGGCTTAAGATTCCAGAAGTGATGGAGGATCTTCCCTAATCTAGCCTTTAATCATGAATTGCTTTAATAGTTCAAAATTTATGCAAAGACAGTTCATCCATAATTATGCACATATTTTCCCTCTGGGCATATGAAATGTGAGACAATTTTCTACTACTTCCAAGGGCAAGATAACAATTTTTCAGACATCTTTCCAGAGTCTACCAACAAATAGATTTTCTTTCTTCAAGTAAATGGTTTTCAAACTTTGCTCTCCAGAGTTCTAGGGGTTTCTAGGAGGTGCCCCATGGGCCCCTAGGAGTCAGAGATGATAAGAGCAGGTCTTGTTTTTAATGTTTCAACTCACCATAGACAGAGCCATGAAACAGTTTCAAAAATGTTGATATTCTTCCTAAATTCAGCCAAGAGCACCAAGAACAAAACACTGACAGCGACTCTCACCTTAAGGCCACCTGTAGAGGGTCTCAGTAAGGTGTATTGAAATTCTCAGAAGCCATCTCAAAACCAATTTACATCACTTCAGCTTAAAAAAAAAAAGTCATGGCGTACTTCTAGGAGGATATGAAGATGCCAAAAATTGAAAAGCAATGGGATCTCACATAGTTTGGGCAGGATCATAATAAGGAACTCACTTTAAACCCACACCAGCTCCCTCTTTGTCCTCAGATGAAGCTATGGGAACTCTGAACATGGCTGGTTCCCTCCCTTTTGTCGCTTCATAGCATTTTTCTGGTCTGCCTCTTTTTTGCTATTTTGAACCAGTTGGTTCAGTATCACCTGACTTCCTTGGGAGATCACTGGCTTCTCACATCTCCCTCACTGCCTGCTCTAGATTTGCCGTCTGTCACTGGAATCCCATTGCCCTCACCCAAGACTAGAGTCTGTACATAGCTAGACCCCTCTTGCCAACCTCTTTTCACAACTAGCCCCAGCTCTCAAAACCTTATCTTATCTGAGGTTATCAAGAAAAAAGTTCAAGGGCGCCCGGGCAGCTCAATTGGTTTAGTGTCTGACTACTTTGCCTCAGGTCATGATCTTGGGTCTGTGAGACTGAGCCTTGAATCAGGCTCTGCCCTCTGTGCGGAGTCTGCTTGTCCCTCTCTCTCTGCTTCTCTCTGCCCCCCAGGTTCATGCTCTCTCTCTCTCTCTCTCTCTCTAACATAAGTAAATAAAATCTTTTTTAAAAAGAAAGAAAAAAGCTCAGAGTTGATCGGCTACACAAAAATGGAAGCAGCTTTCCCTCTGGACTTTAATCCTGAATATAACAATATGGAATCATAGAACAACAGGTCTTTAAAGGAACATGGAAAAGCTGGTAATTCAGAAGGAGGAGGAAGGCTCCTACTACCTCCCCAAATTTTGGTTCTTTGTAAAATGACCTCCACAAAAGAATTCCCCACTCTCCTAAGATTTAACGATCATTTTTTTCTACTCCTGGTAGGAAATGTATCACATCGGCTTATATTTTAAAATTAGTTTCTAATGTAGAGAACAATCTGTTTGACACATCTCTGGAGACTAGTCATTAAGATCATATGGAATACAAACCTGAATCAACTATAAAAATAAAATCATAAGCCAGCTGCTTGAGAAAATGAAATCATAGCCAGTTCTCAGCCTCAACCATCCCTTCTTTGGAATGGGGAAAATAATATTAACTCCCTCCTAGGGTTGTTCTGGAGTCTTAAATGGGTTCCCCCATGTAACAAGATTGGCACAGCCTGGCCTACAGGGAACACTAGGCACCTACACTTTCTTCTTTGCCTTTGTTGGTTTGGATGTAGGGCTGGGGCTTTGAGCTCTCTGCTCACTCAGTATGACAGTCCATTCCAAATCACTTCTTCCCAGGCTGCGGAAAAGGCACTAGGCAGTAAAGTGATGAGTCATTCCATTTACAATCCCAAATAGTATTTCTGATTTATACCCAGGGCATTGTTTTCTGCCACGATTCCTAAAACCATTAGCACATTTTCTTTGCAAGAAAAAAGCTAAGAAAAATGAACAGGGATGCCTAGGTGGCCCAGCTGGTGAAGCATCTGCCTTCAGCTCAGGTCATGATCCTAGGGTCTTGGGTTCGAGCCCCACCTCATGGCTCCCTGCTCAGCGGGGTGTCTGCTTCTCCCTCTCCCTCTGATCTTCCCCTTGCTGCCCTGTGCACACTCTCTCTCTCTCTCTCTCTCTCAAATAAATAAATAAATAAAATCTTAAAAAAAAAAAAAGAATTAACAAAAAGCTTTCTGTTTGTCCAGCTCCTCCCTATCCCTTGCGGGCCCAAGCAAAATACATCCCATATTCAGGTCATGGCAACTTTATTTTCCAGGAACGCTTCTAATTAAAGGCTGACATTGCACACTGACTTACTGGAGCAAGACAAGGTCTCCTTTATTTGCTTAGCATGGCCTTAGACATATTGTCAAACCTTATTAGGCTCTGAGATCTGATCAAATGCCCACCTCATTGATATTAATAAGGATTTCTTAGTTCAATAAATGTAATCTATTTCACTTAACTCTAATTTATAAAGAACTTTCCAGCCATTTTTACTAAATACTTTTTCATGGAAACAGCTGGAGTTTCTAATTATTATTTAGCAACGAAGGATGACATTTATCCTCATAAAATGAAGTACATCACCACTTATTTTGAATTCCCATGCATGTAACCCATGGATTTAAAAAAAAAAAATTACAACTCAAGAAAGAACTTGGTGGCTCCAGGTGAGTGTGATGAAGCAGGAAGAAAGTGGCATTTATAGCGAGAAGATGGGAATTCCAATCATGGCTCTGTTACAAGTCAGCTATGTGGCCTCGGCATCTAAATCCTTTTACCTTTCTCAGTTTCTCCTCATTCATGAACTGGAAACAATCTCTGCTTTTCATTGTGTCACAGCGTCAATGTGAGACAGAAGCGTGGCACGGAGTACGAGAGGGCTGTGATGACTCCAGCATGTTCTCCCGGCCACTCCTCACTTCCCCCTGACTTCTCTGGCCGTGTCTCAACAGCACAGCTCACCCCTGGGTGATCCGCTTGTCCCAGGAGAGAAATACTTAGGTTTTCAGAGAACTACCCTCTATTCATATTCACTGACGATTCCAGACGAGTAATTCTGAGAGACCCCACGGGGCTTAATGAAATCTGAAAACAGAAAAGCCGTCCAAACGTAATTATCTTCAAACACAAGTCCCTTATGAAAAACCCCCACGTTCCTACTCAGTCCTGTTATCAATCAGGTCAGCCTGTGATTCAACAGAATGTCACCGTAAAAGTCATTTTATAGAATGTCACACTCACACACAAAGACTTTCTTCCTTTGTCAGTAGCTATTAATGGTTGAATAATGAATTCCTTTAAAGATTTTTAACCATTCCTTGTGAGTAACCTTTGGTAAAACCAAACTTTCATATTTTAATTCACTGAGATTATATTTACTTTGCCATTTGGGTAATTTTTGGGGTAATCTAAACAGAGCATCATATATGGATAGAGATACAGAGACAAACACGCAGATATTTATGCATGTACATGTATGTATACAGACGCATGTGCACATTTTGTAATTTGAAATGATTTACCTAAGTTGATTATATTAAGCAAATAATTACCACAACTCCCCATCACTTTATAGCTTATAGACCCAACCTAAGTCACTGGGATCAAACGTATTATTTTTTTAATTTGGTATGAATTTTTCCGCTTGTAAAACCAAAAGACCCACACTCACAAGATGTGCTGTTTTTCAACCAAATTCATTGTAGCCCATTAGGACGATGGAAGATGTCTGGGGCTGTGTCTCTGCTCCCAATCAAAGGCAGTCACACGGCTGCCTAAGCAACTGTGTGTTCCCTTGTGTTCTTCTCATTATTATCCCCCTTAGTGCCTTTTCTATTTATTTTAATTTAAAAAATGCATTTCCAATTTAGAACATGTCTTGATGGCGCAGTAACATGCAGTTCTAAGTGCTCCTGGGGAGCAACAGCCTCTGGAAACCGAGAGCCTGAATCCACACCCAGAAACAGAAGAGGCTCCACAGTTCCTAAGAAATAGGAGGACCCAGGTCTGACCCCCCCCCCAAACCTTGGTGAGTCTCTCCCCTCTAGCATTGCCATCCAGATCAAAATTGGGTTGAAGCAAATGTCAGGGGGAGTCTACAAATGGGCTACAAGTGGCGTGGTCTGGTGTTGCCATGGTAACTGGAAGGCAGGGAGGGGGCATGATAAGCTACTATTTTTGATTCTCAGACTGTTTTAGTACCTACCATTTGTCAGAGCCGTCCCTGAGCCCCCCTCCACCTCCCTCACAGCCCTCCCCAAAGTGCAGGGGCCTCTCTAACTGTGGCAAAGGTTAGCCGCCTGCTCCATTCTCCATCGGCTGTCTGAGAACTGAAAGATCAACCCATTGTGGATCTTTCTACCTGACACCACCCGCCTCCCCAACCAACCAGTGGACTTCTTCCCTGACTTGGCCGGTTTGATTGATATTTTTTGGCAATGACAATACACAGAGTAGGACCCCTCTTAGGCTATCAGAAACAAAATTAATTATTTTGGTAAGTAATTTGTTCAATGTATAGATTGGCCGCACAATTTTGCCCGAGGAGACCACCATTCCGGTCTATCCCACCATCCATGTAGACCACGTTCTACCGACCTCAGCATCTGTGCATGAGCACAGAGGCCAAATCCTTTGGCATATGAGAGGGTGGGACTGCTGTCCCCCTCCCTGTTCCTACCACCTCAAGGCTTTTGGGATCAAAAGCCTTTTGTATCACCATAAATGAGCCAGTTATCAACTCATTGCTTCTCTGCTCCAAATTCACCCTTCCGTTCCTGCTCTGCCTGAATAGAGACAGGCCTCGGAAAGCTTTCCTCCTTTACGTTGCTCATGATATAAGCCTCGCCAGTACAGGGCACTGCAGAAGGAAGGATGTTTCTCTTCCTGGTTCTGGTTTCCGCCTTTTGCTTTTTTTGTTCCTATTACACAGTCTGTTAGTGGGACAGGCGTGCAGAGACAGCTGGCGGTGCCCTCTCCCTGCTGCACATTGGCAATCACTCAAGGCCTGCGGTCCTGCCTGGGCCTCTGACCCCCTTCCCATGGCCTTCCAGGTGTGGGTGCCAAGCAATCCAGGTTTATGCTCAGAGTGGTGTCCCAAACTCTCTCTGTGCACCTGCCCAGCTCACCTGCACTCTGAGTATCTTTCTTTCTTTTTTTTTTTTTTTAAACCCAGTAAGCTTCAACTATATCTTCTCCTGGGAGATCTGAATCCAGTCTTGGCAAAGGATACCCTCCCAGGTCTGTCCTTCCTTGAATACTCTTTCTTAGCACGATGGTCCTGTTTTTCTTTTTTAAGACTTTATTTATTTATTTGAGAGAGAGAGAGAGCATTAGCAGGGGAGGAGCAGGGGGAGAAGAAGACCCCTCACTGATCAGGGTGCCTGGTGCGGTACTCAATCCCAGGATCTTGGGATCATGACCCTTGTCAAAGGCAAGGGCATCCCCTCAATGCCTCCCCAGGCATCCCATGATGGTACTCTTTGGAGTTATCTTCAGATCTTTATAGTTACTCCATGCAGCTTAATCATTCTTCATATTAAAGTGTCCCTAATTGAGGTACCATGTGCTTTTTGTGTCCTGATTAGAACCCAATGAATATACCTATTCCCATCTGGGATCCAAGAGCTTCCCAACTGGCCATTAATTTGATGGCCACTCACGCCTTCCTCCTTTCCTGAACTCACTCTGTATTCACCAAGGCTCCAGGGAATTGGGCAGAAAGAGTCTGGTCAGTCAATGAGTGTTTCTTCTTAATGGTTTGCAACCTTTCAGTCAGTGATGCCCCCTCCCTCCACCCTGCCTTGTGAATAACGACTCCTCTGGGTAAAATGGATAAAGACAGACTGGTTAAAAACAACACTACTCCTTGAAAAAGACACTATTTCAGCCTCTAAGAAGCTCTGCTTTGTCTAGAAGTATATGCAGTGCCAATCTATGGTATGGTTTTTGTTGCTGTGAATATTGATGAATTTCAGTGGAACACATAGAGTCTATCAGTCCAAAATAACTAAGTGGTTGTTGTTGTTGTTGTTGTTGTTAATAAAAAGGGTTTTGAGAGTGACAGGTGAGTAATTGTCAGAACACTGTGAGTGCAGAGGTCACCATAAAATGTCATCTTGCTTATTGTCATCCTTTTCATAAAATCGGTTGGAATGACAGCTTCCTCTCCTGACTGATTATCACATGTTCGTGGATTGATTCACAGGAGGTATTGGCCAACTTTTCAGACAGCAATCTCTTTCCAAAACCAATCACAGTTTGAAGAATTCATTTTCTTTTGTGACACAGAAAGTTATTTGATTTCTGGAGCATTTTTCTACCTAATGCATAAAGATTGAAACTGATTTTTTTAAAATAATGAGGTTTAATTAGAAGAAGTCTTTTAATGAAATAATGGTAAGAGTTGTGTACAGAGAGGAAAATCAATTTGAAAATAGCTTGTTCCCATTAGGCCATATTATGAATGGTGCACTGTGGGACGTCTGGGTGGCTCAGTCGATTAAGTGCCTGCCTTCAGTTCAGGTCATGATCTCAGGGTCTTGGGACTGAGCCCCATGTCTGGCTCCCTATTTAGTGGGGAGTCTGCTTCTCCTTCTCTCCCCACTCATGCTTGCTCTCTCTTGCTCTCTCTCTCTCTCATAAATAAATAAAATCTTTAACAAAAAACGAGTGGAGCCTTGCTACTGGCAACGAAGTATGATTTGCTCAGGAAGAAATCACCCTGGAACCATTAAGGACATATTAGTAACAACATTTCAGTAGCAATAGTTGTCTTGGAAGATGCAATGAATTAAGTTTTTGCCTTATGAAATGAAGACTGTTTCTGAAACTTTGAAAATGAAAAATATATATATTTATTGTATTTGGACTCTGAATCTCTCCTTAGAGAAGTAGTTTATATGTAATAGAGTTGATCACTTATCTAGATAACAAAACGCCAGAAAAAAAGAACCCCTCCCTCGTACCCCACCTGTCATTGTGAACAAAGTGCTTCCATTAAAGATTCATTCCTCTGGACCTTTTGGGGTTTGGAATGTTCAAGAGTTTCTTATTAAAATGCAGATATTTCTAACAAGTCTTTATGAGCCAACTTTATCAGAGGTGAGTCTATCGAGTTCCTTCATAATCATGACAAGTCCCCAAGTATGGACCCAAGCTGGATTTCTGGTAAGCATCAGAGGTCCCAGAAGAATGTGTGTGGTTCTGCAGCAATTTGTTGTTGACAGGCTCCTCAACATACATTGTCTTGTTCAGTTTAAGAAGATTGCTTGACGGGCACCTGGTTGGCTCAGTTGGGTGAGCCTCCAACTCTTGACTTTGGCTCAAGTCATGATCTCACAGTTGTGAGGTTGAACCCACATCAGGTTCCACACTCAGCATGGAGTCTTTTTGAGTTTCTCTCTCTCCCTCTGCCACTCCTGCTCATGCACTCTCTCTCTCTCTCTTTCTCAAATCAATTTTTAAAAAAAGAAAAAGGAGATTGCTTAAAACATGTACAATCCATCCATTCTTCCAGAGGGACAAGCTACATCATCAAGATGCAAGACATCCAGAAATACATTGCAAGCAATGTCTACATGTTTTGCTTTGTTTTCCTGGTTTTACTTTGGTGTAATGCCATCAAAAAGTGGATACAACAAACAGCCCTGCAAAGGGCATCATTGTATTTACTGTAAGATCATTGTCAAAGATTTTGCCCATCACCTCATACACTTTGTTCCTTACATGGAAAAATTTTCGTCCTCATTTTGGAACCATTGGTGGTTTTCTTGGACAGCTGGTTTCTTTTTATATTATGGACACTGTGAAGTGTTCTATAGACTAAATATCCCTTTCTTTCTTTCTTTCTTTCTTTCTTTCTTTCTTTCTTTCTTTCTTTCCTAGCAGTTCCAAAGATGAGAACCACATTTGTATTCTGCTTGTATTTTTATTCTCATTTCTGTCTTCATTATATGTTTCCACCTTTGTTTTCCTTTCATCTTTTATTTGTGTCTTTAATTTATGCTACATTTGTGTACAGTATGTTACATCTGCCTACGTCACATACCTTGGTATGTGACATGGATGGTTATAGGTGTGGGTGTGTTGACTAGAGCCTTATTTATAAGTTACCTTATATAATTTCTAGAGCAAAGTCAATTCTAAACAACATAGATAACTGGTTTTATTTAATTCTCAAACACATCTAATAGATGGACATGATTATTTTTCTGATTTTAAAAACAAACAATCCTCAAAGCTGTAAAGTATCTTGTTAAAATCTTGAAATAAGTAATAGAACTAGTCTGAAGCTCACTTTCTTTTTTGTTCTTCATTCCAACCTCCTGCCTTCCCTTCCATATTGAATACTGTGCTGAAGGGGAAAAGATACTAAAGAAGATAGTATAAAGTCACAATTTCCCTAGAAGGAACCATTTCCTATTTCCGCTGTACAAACAGAATGTTTACATAAATGCAACTAAACTATCTTGGCTCCCAGGGTAAAATATTCCAAAATCAATCATCCCATTGGATCCATCTGGGCTCTATGCATAGTGAGGCAGTCACCTGGGTGGTCCATCTATAATCAGTAGAATCCAACTTCACCATGACGTTCAAGGACTCTCCTTCAGGACTTGTTAATGAGTTGGTTTTGTAATCTCTTCTTTACACTGTGCTTTCAGAGGCTTGGGAATCGCATTTATGGATGTTAAGGTTGATTAGTTGATGTGACCTCTTTCTTTTCAACAAATAAAACATGAAATTTCAAACTCTAAACCTCTCTGCACATTTATTTTTAATAAGGTAACGTTCCCTGATCAAACATTCAAATCACAAGATCATCCAGAGAAGCCTGGAATTTGAAAAAGATGCCCAATAAAACCTATGAGAAAAAAAATAACCAGAATGAACAGCACTCTAGCTGTCAAGATTAGTTAAAGGTGCTTGTTATCTTAAGAAATATACACATACATGAAGGGTACCAGACACCTTTCTTATTTTATCTTTATCTCTGTGAATATGGGATTTGCTTGCAGGGGAGGGGAGAAGCTGCTAAAAAATGTTTTGGTCTTATGATTTCTTGGCCCTTACTTTGAAGGCTCATAAATACCCATATGCCAGATATCTAATCAGTGCTATAATCTAAGCTAATGAGAGGCTATTAACTTAGGACAGAATTGCTACCTGGAGGGTGGGGGATGGGTGGAGTTTCCAATGCCGCTCAGTCAAATAAAGAGCACACTGCTCCGACTGTCCTCTGGAAGAGGGTTGACCTGGGCTCATGTTCTGAGTTAGAAGTTGCCTTAAAAGTTATCTGCTTCAGGGGTGCATGTGTGGCACAGTCAGTTGAGTGTCTGACTTGGTTTTTGACTCAGCTCATGATCTCTGGGTGGTAGGATTGAGCCCCACATCAGGCTCTGTGCTGAGCGCAGAATCTGCTTAAGCCGCTCTCTGCCCCTCCTCCCCACATGCTCTCACTCTCTCTCTCTCAAAACAAAGTAAATAAATCTTAAAAAAAAAAAAAAAGTTATCTCCTTCAATGCTCTTTTTGATTCTCTTTAATATTTCCAAGTGTTGGAAAATGCCCCACCTGCCAAAGCACTCATTTCACTTTCAAGGCCTTCTGATGTCCAAGACTTGTAATTACAAAGCAGGTGGGTCTGTCACCCAGAATTAAAAGCTTAGCAGCAGAGTATACTCTCCCATAATTGAAAAAAGAAAACAAAAACCAAAAACCTCCAAAGGACCTTTCTATTGCTATTGTGAAGTCCCTGGGAATCATCAAAACACAGGCAAGTGTCTCCATCTGAAAGGTGGCTAAAATGTCACTTAGCAGATCATTTATGGTTGGACAGTAGACTAATTTGAAAATTAATGGACATGTACTGTAAGTTGTCATTGAGGTTCTGGGATCTCCATGTGGAGGAAGAGATAACTATAAAGTTCAATCCCTTATATCTCTGTGTTGTTTTTAAAGGAAATTACTGGCACCACACCCATGACAAATGGGACCTGTGGTCTCTCCTTGAGCCACTCCAACAACAGTTACAGGCTGGTTTCCCCCTTCTGTTTCTCTGGCTCCACTTCTTCTTTGGACCTCAGATGCACAATATTATTTATCATTCTCTTGTCTTTATGAGTTCACATCTACATGGGCTCCCCAAATATACTGTTTCATTTATCTTTTGACTTAATAGAAAGGATGTCATATTGTAATTAATATTCTAGGATTCACTTTTTTCACTGAATATTAAATTACTCAGACTTATCCCCACTGCTGCATGTGGTTCATCTGATTTTACTGCTCTGTAATATTCCCTTGTGTACACACACTGTATGTGATGCACATTTGGGTTGTTTCCAGGATTTTACTATTACAAGTAGCGCTTCTGTGTCTATTCTTGTACATGTGCAGGAGTATACCTGTGAGCAGAATTGCTGGGTTATATAATATATGAATATTTAATGTTCAAGGCTTTTCCAAAGTGGTTCTTATAATAATGTACATGCCTACCAACAATGTATAAGAAAGTCTCTATATCCACATATCCTCCAATACCTGTATCGTCAAGCTTCTTAATGTTTACCAATCAAATCTGAATAAAATTATATCTCACTGTGAACCTGACTTGCATTTCTCTAATCACTAATAAAATTAGACATCTTTTTTATGTGTTTATTGGCCATATGTGTTTTTTCTTTTATAAAATGCCTGTTCATGACTTTTGCCCATTTTCCTACTATATTGTTTATACTTTAACTAAAGATGTGTAGGCACTCTTTATGTATTCTTGACATGAATCCTTTCTCGGTTGTATGTGATAAAATCTTCCCCCCAGATTGTAAGTATTCTTTGTATTTTCTTTATGGCATCTTTTGAAAAATCTTTTCTTTTATATTGCTCACTTTTTATGTCTTACTTAAAATTCCTACCCTCGCCAAGTCGTGATGAATGCGTAATGAGCTGCTTAGGTCACCATGCAATGTGAAATAGTCATTAGCTGAAAAGAACCTCCTCATCCAAGGTCTGCCCTCTGGTATAGAGGCTGACCTTTCACCTGAACTCAGGATGGCTCTCAAAGACCCTCCTATGTTCAGACCTCTCCGTAGGATCAGTTGAGGTTTCCATTGTCCAGAATTGCTGTTTATCTTCCTTTGTTTAATCCTACTTCCTTCCCTCCCTCAATTATTGATCCCAAGAATATCCCCAGTGATCTCCTTCAGAATATCATGAGTTTCCTTTCATGGAAGCCAATCCACAACAAGGAGTCAAAATATATGAACTTCTAGTTTTTACTCCTCATCACAAATCCCATTGTTGGGCAATTGCTCCTATCAGAATTTTCTTATTCTAATTATTATTATTGAAACACAACCAGCCTCCTAATAGTATCTGGTCCTCGTTTCTGCTCTTTGAAACCACACAGGGCAAATCTATCCTGTCTTTCTCTCAACAGCTGTTAAATGAGCAGAGGACAACTGTCATGTGCCCACTAAAGCTTCGTTTCCTGGGCAAAAAAGCCCAGTTCCTTCCATTATTCCATATAAGACATATTCCATATAAGACAGTGCTTCCAGACTTGTTGACCTCTCCAGTTTGCCCATCACTTCCTCTATTATTCGACAACTGGCTTGGAAATGTGGGTTCTTTCTTCCTTCCTTTTATTTTGTTTCACATGGCAACATGGGTTTCAGTAATTCTTAGTGACCCTGTGTTTTACTTGCTCTCTTCACCTTATCACAATGTTTATTTCCCTATTTGTTGCCCACATGGTTCAACTTAGAATTTTTTTGACTTTATAGTGGTGTGAAAACGATCGAATTCAGTAGAAACTATACATTGAATTTTGAATTTGGATTATTTGGATCTGAACTAGTGACATGTGGTACAACTCTCCTGTGATACTGGGTAGCCACAGCTCCCAGACAGCACCATGATCACAAGGGTGAATGACAAATATACTGACAATCCTTCTGTCCCATACAGCCATTCTATTTTTCACTTTCAGTGCAGCATTCAATAAATTTACATGAGATATTTGGTATCAAATAGGATTTGTGTTAGATGATTTTTCCCAGCTATAAGCTAACATAAGTATTCTGAGCATGTTTAAGGATAGGGCAAATAATGATGCTCAGTTAGGCATATTCAATGTATTTTCAACTTAATGATATTTTCAATCTACAATGTTTATTGGGTTTATTGGAACATAACGCCATCATGAGTCAAGAAAGATCTGGATGTTGAAAGAGATCTTTTCCTAATAAGTAAAGAACATGACTGCTTTACTTATCAATGTATACCATAGGTAGTATCAGAAATCCAGGCCACTCAGGATCCAGTATTTACATTGTACATGACCTTCACAAGGAATGAATCTGGAACACTGAGATGTTGAAGCATGAGAGAGCCAGTCACCCCAGGACTGAAAAGGATCCTGTCAGGTAAGCTCATCCACTCCACTTGCCGGCAACTCAATTTGCTACAGCAGAGACAAGGAATTGTCTTTTCTATTAGTTCTCTCTTGTTTCCAACTAAATAGTTTAGTGCTCCTGCTCCTGGTTACCTCCAATTCCTAATAAATCTTTTATAAAAATTAACACTCAAGGAAAAGAAAAAGGCACATCTAGACATTCCCCTGTTCAGGAGTAGCCCAAGATAATACCTATTCTTTATGTATATATTTTTTAAATTAACATAATGTATTATTTGCTTCAGGAGTATAGGTCTGTGAATTATTAGTCTTACACAATTCACAGCACTCACCATAGCACATACCTCCCCCAATATCCATAACCCAGTTACCCTATCCCTCCACCCCTACCCCCCAGCAACCCTCAGTTTGTTTCCTGAGATTAAGATTCTCTTATGGTTTGTCTCCCTCCCTGGTTCCATCTTGTTTCATTTTCCCTCCCTACCCCCCACGACCCCCACACTGCCTCTCAAATTCCTCATATCAGAGATATCATATGGTAATTGTCTTTCTCTGGTTGACTTATTTTGCTTAGCATAATACACTCTAGTTCCATCCACATCATTGCAAATGACAGACTATCGTGGGGTTTTTTGATGGCTGCATAGTATTCTTGTGTGTATGTGTGTGTATTACATCTCCTTTATCCATTCATCTGTTGATGGATATCTAGGTTCTTTCCATAGTTTGACTATTGTGGACATTACTGCTATAAACATTCAGGTACACGTGACCCTTCAGATCACTACATTTGTATTTTTAGAGTAAATACCCAGTAGTGCGATTGCTGGGTCATAGCGTAGCTCTATTTTCAACTTTTTGAGGAATCTCCATCCTGTTTTCCAGAGTGACTGCACCAGGTTGCATTCCCGCCAACAGTGTAGAAGGGTTCCCCTTTCTCCGCATCCTGTCCAACATCTGTCGTTTCCTGACTTGTTAATTTTAGCCATTCTGACTGATATGAGGTGGTATCTCACTGTGGTTTTGATTTGTATTTCCCTGATGACAAGTGATGTTGAGCACTTTTTCATGAGTCTGTTGGCCATTTGGATGTTTTCTTTGCAGAAATGTCTGTTCATGTCTTCTGCCCATTTCTGGATTGGATTATTTGTTCTTTGGTGTTGAGTTTGATACGTTCTTTATAGATTTTGGATACTAGTCCTTTATCTGATATGTAATTTGTAAATATCTTCTCCCATTCTGTCGGTTGTCTGGTTTTGTTGACTGTTTCCTTTGCTGTGCAAAAGCTTTTGATCTTGATGAAGTCCCAATAGTTCATTTTTGCCCTTGCTTCCCTTGACTTTGGTGTTGTTTCTAGGAAAAAGTTGCTGT
>PISX010015451.1:16502-49605 GCA_004024625.1 Mellivora capensis
TTTTTTTTTTTTTTCAACATTCTTCTAGCTATTCGGGGTCTTTTCTGGGTCCATATAAATTTTAGGATTATTTGTTCCATTTCTTTGAAAAAAATGATGGTATTTTGATAGGGATTGCATTAAATGTGTAGATTGCTTTAAGTAGCATAGACATTTTCACAATATTTGTTCTTCCAATCCATGATCATGGAAAGTTTTTCCATTTCTTTGTGTCTTCCTTAATTTCTTTCATGAGTACTTTATAGTTTTCTGAGTACAGATTCTTTGCCTCTTTGGTTAGGTTTATTCCTAGGTATCTTGTGGTTTGGGGTGCAATTATAAATGGGATCAACTCCTTATTTTCTCTTTCTACTCTCTTGCTATTGGTGTATAGAAATGCAACTGATTTCTGTCCATTGATTTTATATCCTGACATGTTACTGAATTCTTGTATGAGTTCTAGCAGATATGAAGTGGAGTATTTTGGGCTTTCCACATAAAGTATCATATTATCTGCAAAGACTGAGAGTTTGACTTCTTCTTTGCCAATTCAGATGCCTTTTATTTCTTTTTGTTGTCTGATTGCCAATACTAAGACTTCTAGTACTATGTTGAATAACAGTGGTGATAGTGGACATCCCTGCTGTGTTCCTAAACTTAGGGGGAAAGCTCTCAATTTTTCCCCATTGAGAATGATATTTGCTGTGGGTTTTTCATAGATGGCTTTGATGATATTTAAGTATTACCCTCTATCCCTACACTTTGAAGAGTTTTGATCAAGAAAGGATGTTATACTTTGTCAAATGATTTTTCAGCATCTATTGAGAGTATCATATGGTTCTTGTTCCTTTTTTTAATAATGTATTATATCACATTGATTGATTTGTGGATGTTGAACCAACCTTGCAGCCCAGGAATAAATCCCACTTGGTCGTGGTGAATAACCCTTTTAATTTACTGTTGGAGCCTATTGGCTAGTATTTTGGTGAGAATTTTTGCATCTGTGTTCATCAAGGATATTGGCCTGTAATTCTCCTTTTTGATGGGGTTTTTGTCTGGTTTTGGGATCAAGATAATGCTGGCCTCATAAAATGAGTTTGGAGTTTTCCTTCCATTTCTATTTTTTGGAACAGTTTCAGGAGAATAGGTATTAATTCTTCTTTAAATGTTTGGTAGAATTGCCCTGGGAAGCTGTCTTGCCCTGGGCTCTTGTTTGTTGGGAGATTTTTGATGACTGCTTCAATCTCCTTACAGAATAAAGGTCTGTTCAGGTGTTCAATGTCTTCCTGGTTCAGTTTTGGTAGTTTATATGTCTCTAGGAATGCATCCATTTCTTCCAGATTGTCAAATTTGCCAGTATATAGTCGCTCACAATATGTTCTTATAATTGTTTGTACTTCTTTGGTGCTGGTTGTGAGTTCTCTTTCATTCATGATTTTATTAACTTGGGTCTTTTCTCTTTTCTTTTGGATAAATCTGCCCAGGAGTTTATCAACCTTATTAATTCTTTCAAAGAACAAGCTCCTAGTTTTCATTGATTTGTTCTACTGTTCTTTTGGTTTCTATTTCATTGATTTCCACTCTGATCTTTATTATTTATCTTCTCCTGCTGGGTTTCTTTCTCCAGTTCCATTAGGTGTAGGGTTATGTGGTGTACTTGAGACCTTTCTTGTTTCTCAAAAAAGGCTTGTATTGCTATATACTTTCCTCTCAGGACTGCCTTTGCTGTGTCCCAAAGATTTTGAACAGTTGTGTTTTCATTTTCATTTGTTTCCATGAATTTTTTAAATCTTTAATTTCCTGCTTTACCCATTCATTCTTTAGTAGGATGTTCTTTAGCTTCCATGTATTTGAGTTCTTTCTAACTTTGCTCTCGTGATTGAGTCTAGTTTCAAACCACTGTGGTCTGAAAATATGCAGGGAGTGATCCTAATCTTTGGTACCAGTTGAGACCTGATTTGTGACCCAGGATGTGATCTATTTTGGAGAATGTTCCATGTGCACCAGAGAAGAATGTGTATTCTGTTGCTTTGGGATGGAATGTTCTGAAGATATCTCTGATGTCCCTCTGGTCCAGTGTGTCATTTAAGGCCTTTAGTTCTTTCCTTTATCCAGAAAGGGCTTTCATTTCTCCAGAAAGGGATACTTTAGTATCTCCCATGCTTTTTTCAAGCCCAGCTAGCATCTTGATAATCATCATTCTGAACTCTAGTTCTGACATACTACTAATATCTGTATTGATTAGGTCCCTAGCTGTTGGTACTGCCTCTTGTTATTTTTTTTTCTTGTCATTTTATCCAGATAAGGATAGATGAATGAGAGAACAAAATACTAAAGGGGTAGCAATGACTCCAGAAAAATATACCCTAACTAAATCAGAAGAGACCTGTAACTGGGGGTAGAAGAAAGGAGGGAAGGAGGGAAAAAAAAGAAAGGAAAATATATATATTAAATTGGTGAATAGAACAGAGCCACACTTGATTTTGGATGTATTTTAGTCTGTTAGAAGAAATTGCCTCCCAAAATTTAAAGAAAGAAAAACATACACACACACACACACACACACACACACACACAAATAAGGGTCAACACAATGAAGAGATGGAATGTGACTGTAAGGATGAAAATTAAAAACAATTCTAAAAAAAGAATTGATAGTATAAGAAGTTGGTTGAAAAAGGAAAAAAAAAAAAAGAGAAAAGAATGTGATCAGGCTGGAGACTAGAACAAAGCCATGCACTAGATTTAGGGTATATTCTGATCTATTAGAAGAAACTGCATCCCAAAATTTTAAAAAAAGAAAAATCTATATGTATATAAAAAATAAGGTCAAATACAATGAAGGGATAAAATATGACTATAACAATGAAAATTAAAGAAGATTTTTTAAAAAGCTATTGAAAAGATAAAATAGTTTAAAAATGTTAAAATAGGAAAGAGGAAAATTTTTTAAAAATAGAATAAGCATGGTGGTGGGTATTATGGAGGGCACGTATTGCATGGAGCACTAGGTGTGGTGCATAAACAATGAATTCTGTAACACTGCAAAGAAATTTTAAAAAATAAATAAAAATTTTAAAAAAATAGAATAAGAAAAAAATTAATTTAACTGTGAAAGTTTAAGGAATCATGGGAAAAGCCCATGAATTTTATGTGCTGTATTCCCATTGTTGTGAAGTTTTGCAGTTCTCATTGATCTGTGAACTTGGTCTTGGCTGGATGTTCTTGTTGATCTTCTAGGTGAGGGGCCTGTTGCAGTGATTCTCAAACGTCTTTGCCCAAGGAGGAATTGCACCGCCCTTGCCAGGGGCGGGGCTAAGCAATCTGCTCGGGTTCGTGCTCGGGAATTTTTGTTCCCTGAACGCTTTCTGTAGAGCTCTGAGTGATGGGAATGAAGATGGCGGCCGCCCAGTCTCTGGCCCATGGAGCCGAAAGCTCTGGGCCCCACTCCTCAGTGCACCCTCGGAGAAAAGCCCTCGATCCTTCCCATCTCTCTGGTCTCCGGCCCCAGTAGGAGCTCACCCGGCCTGTGACCGAGCGTTTTTATTTCTGGCCCACGGCCCCGTTTGAGTCTCCAAACTCAGCAGATTCCTGCTGCTCTGCTTCTGTGCTGCTTCTCCCAGAGGAGGAAGGTGAGTCTCCCGGATTTGCTGCTATGGGGTCCCTGCTGGAAGAGCAATGATCTGAGTGTGTCTTGGATCACAGTTTAAGGTAACCCCAAGCTGAAAGCTCCCTTCTCAGCTCAGTTTCTGCTGCAGGCTCTCCCACTCCAATACCTGGGGGCTCTGCCACCCTCAGGCATCCCTGATCTTTCTGTGACCCCATGGGTCCTGAGACCACACTGTCCCCTCGAGGGCTCCACCCCACCCCTCCCCCTGCTTAGCCTCTGGAGTGATGTCCCTTTGTGCCGTGCTGCTCCACTGCTTGCCGGGAGCCGCCCCCCCGCCCCCCCGGCCGGTCTCTTTTCCTATATGTCGCCTCACACTCACTTCTCTGCTCATCCTACCTTCCAGAAAGTGGTCACTTTTCTGTTCCTAGAACTGATGCCCTTCTTCTCTCCGATCTCCTGTTGCATTTGTATGTGTTCGGAACGGTTTGATAACTGTCTAGCTGAACTCCTGGGACCCAATGATATTTAAATCTCCTACTCCTCTGCCATCTTGCTCCCAGTCCTTATGTATACCTTTTTAAAAAGAGATAAAACATCACCTGCATTTCCTCAGTGGGTACTAGGACTATAACTGAGGCTTTTAGATGGTCTTAGAAGGGGAGGATTGTATCTACTGAAGGCAAGGTTGTCTTTGGCCTTTCCCACAGTCTTGTCTATACTCCCTTCCCACTTGTGTGTCTTTCTCCCTCTTGTCACCCTGATCCATGGTGCCCTGGAGCTTCTGGCCTGCTTCCTCCTCCCAAATGCTCCAAGCTGCAGAATGATTTCTTTTATTCTCCTCACCCTTTCTTGACTCTCAAACAGTTGTCCATGAGGGGTTGACAAAAAGCAAGCCAGCCAAGCCCATACAAGTGGCTACACAAGTGAATTTCTACCTCAGCCTTCTCAGAGAAATTGTCACATTTAAGAATTGGGGGGTGATGGGGCACCTGGGTGGCTCAGTGGATTAGAGCCTCTGCCTTCAGCTCAGGTCATGATCCCAGGGTCCTGGGATCAAGTCCTTCATTGGGCTTCCTGCTCAATGGGGAGTCTGCTTCTCCCTCTTCCTCTGCCCCTTTCCCTCCACTCATGCTCTGTCTCTTGCTTTCTCTCTCTCAAAGCAGCACCTGGGTGGTTCAGTCAGTTGTGTCCAACTCATGATCTCAGCTTAGGTCTTGATCTCAGGGTTGTGAGTTTGAGCCTCATGTTCAAAAAATGGGGGGAAGATGATTTTTGTCTGATTATCAGAGAAATACATGTCCCCTGTTGGAAATACCAAAAAAATTTTTTTTAAATCACAACACACACACACACACACATATACATGCATGTGAGTGAGAAAAATTCCATCACACCAAAATAATAACTACCAACATTTTGGTGTGTATTCTTTCAATATGTTTTCTATGTAAATAAATATGCTTTTTTTTTCTTTTTATTTTTCTAAATTGGGTTAACATTGCTTTGCAACTTGACATTTTCACTTAACAATATGTCAGAAACGTTTTCATGTAACATCAGCACTCTGGAATATCATCTGAATATCATTTTTAATGGCTACATTGCACTCTATCATGTGGATGTAATATAATTGATCTTACCAAGTCCCCATTGTTGGATTTTTTGGTTGTTTCCTGGTTTCATTATTTTAGGTAAGTCTGCAATAAATATCCTTTAGATAAATCTTCACATACATTCATATTTATTTCCTTAGGATAAACTTCAAGGGGTAAAATTGGGTAGTCACATTTTTTTTTAAAGATTTTATTTATTTGACAGACAGAGATCACAAGCAGGCAGAGAGAGGAGGAAGCAGGCCCTATGCTGAGCAGAGAACCCGATGCGGGGCTTGATCCCAGGACTCTGGGATCATGATCTGAGCTGAAGGCAGAGGCTTCAACCCACTGAGCCACCCAGGAGCCCCTAGTAGTCACATTTTTAAGAACTTGGATAAACATTTCCAAAGAATCCTCTAATTTACTCTGCTCTGGGGCCAGCAGTGTTTGAAAAATGCCTACTTTCCATACCTTCAATATCACTAAGTGTTACTGTAAAAAAGAAAATGTTTTCCAGTTTGATTGGAGATAAGGAGATATTTCCCTCTGTGGCATTTATATTACATCTTTCTTTACTTATTGGTAAAGTTAATTTGTTTAATAAAAGATCTTTTGAGATGTGGTATGCGTGCGTGCGCGCGCGCACACACACACACAGGAATATTACTTGGCCATAAAGAAGGATGAGATTGTGCCATTTGGAACAATATGGGTGGACCTAGAGAGTATTATGCTAACTGAAACAAGTCAGACTGAGAAAGACAAATGCCATATGATTCCACTCATATGTGGAATCTTTTAAAAAAGAATAAAAAAACAAAAGCAGAATCAGACCTATAAATATAAAGGAGAAGGGCAGGGGAGGGTAGGCAAAATGGGTAAAGGGCAGTGGGAGATGTGGGCTTCCAGTTATGGAATGGATAAGTCACAGAAATAAAAGGCACAGTAAGGGGGAAAAAAGATTTTCTTTGACCATTGGAATTTCAAATTTTCATGTCTTTTTTTTTTCTTTTTGTCTTCAAATTGGCCCATGTTTTCCTCCTTGACTTGTATATTCTCAGTATGCATTGTTTGTCTTTGCTCTGTATTATAGTTGATCCCATGTTTGAAGGGATTATCTAATCTGCATCCAATGTAAAATTGATGAAATTGGAGGCAATGTAATTAAGTAATATGCAATTTCCCATAAAAAATAAAGGAGAAGGGCATTCCCCAGAGCCCCCCAAGGTCCCTGTGAAGGTAATAAGGCTTCATAAAGAAGAAAAGTTCTTTCTTGTGAGTGTGTGAACCATGAAAGCATGGCAAAATCATATACTCGGGGGACACTGTAAAATGAGAGGAGCCTGTTTTCAGCCCTGATCTGACAGTCTTTAATGGCTCCAGCGGCAATTGTCATTGTGACAAAGACCTCAGAGCTTTCCTGTCTCCTAAAAATCAGCTTCATATCAATTAGTATGTTCAGTGTGTCACTGGGGATGAGAGGAAGAAACACTACTTCCTCCTGAGATAAATACTTCCATTTAGAATTCATTAATAAGACGTAGCTCGGAAAGTTGTAATCATAATTTGAGCAACAAAGACACCCTTCCAGGTCAATGCTTTGGGGAGTGGGTTCATTTTTGCTGCTTGCTAAGGACCTTATTAGGGCTTTACAACACATTTACAATCTTTGCCTCAGCAAGACTTCCAAGCTTGTTTAAGCTCCCAGCACGCCAATGGGGCCTGTATTAGCTTCTCCATGTTTAATGTTCTTTTCTGACAAGAGAAATAAATGCATCATACTTTGAGAATGGGTCCTCCGGGGACCAACAAAGAGCAGGAACAGGAATGTGGACGGGGATCCCAGGGGCTGGATGTGAATAAATCTCCCAAAGCCTGGAAGAGTATGAAACAAACAAATCGTTGCTGTCATTGTTTTTATATTCTTCCGTGTAAATATTTTTATACTCTTGACCTCTGCTGTTCACAGTTGGTACATGCTCCCTTCTTGTACCACCCAACTGCACACCGAGAGCTGTGAGGCCAGTCACTTGTACACGTGCAACAAATCCTGATGTCAGTGAAGTAATGTCGTGTTAAACCAGTTGCTGAATCTGAAGTAAGAGAAAAACAGTATCTAGACTCTCCGATTTCAGCCCATTGTCCTTCTATAGTCATCAAGATAACTAGTGCGAGTTAGTGGAACAATCCCTACATTTCCATGGCTTCACATGATACAGGTTTATCTCCCTCCCACGTCACTGTCCAATACAGGCCAGGCAGGTCTCCTGGGAGTCTCTCCTTCAAGCGGTAAATGAGGCATCCGAGCTCCTTCCATCGTGTGGCGCTGCCACCTGAAACATGGCAGGCAGCTGTCATGGAAGGTAGCTCTGGAAGGGAGAGAGAGAATATGGAGGAGGTAGAAGAAGACACAGGGGTCTTATGACTGTTGTCCAAAGCCCAATCACGTGACTGAACCTAGACATAAAGGGGGCTGTGAGGTGTATATTCCTATGTGCCAGGAAGAAAAAAACGAAATGAGATTTGGTAAGCACATAGCATTGTCTCTACCACAGCTCAGTTGGTTTTACCCATATTGGTGACATAACCAACCGAAAGGCCCCTGTGACCCAAAACATTCTTTCCACACCTCTCAGGCTTATTGGATATGTGAAATGTCTATGTCACTATCCCTTTAAGACCTCAAAGGCTAGATGGAAGGAGTTGAAGTATGCTATGAACATATATGAAGTTGAAGTTATGCTATGAACAGAGTCTCCGCTTGAGGAAAATATCCCAATCTTTCTTCCTGTCTCAAGTGTTCTTAGCATGTTAGGGAGGTAGAATCGACTACGTACCAACTTAACTACAGCGGATTAGCTCAGGACACTGCGTAAGTGAGAGAAACTCGACCCAGACTAGGCATGAGGCAGCTCAGACACGGCAGAGCTGGCTGGTGCAACAGATTCAGGTAGACATGATTCACACCAAATTTGCTCCAAAACAGCCTGATCTAATGCTCCCTTTTGTAAATTGTAAATATAAAGGGAACAAAGAGGAATTGGGTCTTCAGCTCCAGGTTGTTACCCTGACAAATTTCCCTAATGCTGCAGAAAGAAAACTAGGACACTTGGTAACTAGGTGCCACTAAAATAAACCCCATTTTATAGTTTGTCGGGACCTGTCACTTGGCTCATAACAGATCTCTGGGAGAATTCCAAATGGGGCCTGAAAATTTTCTGGTACAGAGTCGGGAACCAATGAAATCATTACTCTCAAGCAAGGTGGGTCAAGGAAGGATGTGAGCAGTCAGGAGCTCCTAGCAATTCTGAAATCCCATCAGGTCCCCCTACTCTGAGGGATAGGAAGTAGTTCTTCACTAAGCTTGGATTTGCTTCTTGGGAATCTGTTCCAAGTTCATTGTTCTCCATGACTCTTGAGTCTGCTCTCAGGAGTTCCTTCCTTTCATCATCGTCTCCCTTGGCTACATAGATGTAGCATTGTAGAATATGCCCTCTTCAAAGAGTGACCAGCTGTTCCAGTTTCCTGGGACTGAGATTGTTCCTGGATTGTAGGAGTTTCAGTATCAAAACTATGAAAGTCCCAGGCAAACTGTGATGAGTTGGTTACCCTACCTTCTTGTCTGCTTCTTGCCTGTAGAAAATTAGAGACCCAGAGATCTTTTTCTGTCTTGAAAAAGTCACAGGGTCTTTTAGACCAGCCTGGGGTGCTTTGCACAAGATATCTCACTCAAAAGTTTCATTGGTTTTTTTGTATTTTACTCTAGACTTTTGTATGTGACAAAAGTCATAACCACAATTTATTTTGAGACATCTAATATACTTACTGGGAGTTACTTTGATACATCAGGTTTCGTGGGTCTCTTGTTCCATGGGACACAAGTCTATTAGGTGGAATTTTTCTTTTTAATTTTTAATCCTTTGCAGGATCTTTTAAAAGCTTGATTTGGTCTTTCCTTGGATGCTGATTCTTAGCAGGGTTTTCAAACTCAAAAAACCTTCTCAATTTTCTCTTTTGCTGGTTGGAGATGAGAAACAGTTTTGTTGCCCAGGCCTGAGAGTTCCAAAATTCCTGGGCTCTCTATCTTTCCTCTCTCTTATGTTTTCAAATCAACCAATTATTTTCTGATCTCTTTCTTTTAGTATTTTATCAAATACAATTTGTAACAACCAGCTCACGTGACCAACATTCTGCCTCAAAACCTCCTTGCCTCTCTTCACAAGTTCATGAGGTCTTTTATCTTTCATCTTTTCTTTTTTTTTTTTTGCCTTCCCATTCTTGACATGTGACCATGTTGCCAAGTGTTTTGCGAGCACATAACATGGGTCACCACTGTGTGACTTCTGTTATTGTCTCTTTACTATGTGCTGATTGAACTTAAAGCCACTGCCCCATGTCTCAGGCAATACCCTACTTCTAGTACCAGTTTCCACATGAGACAGGTAATAATTCTGCCAAGCACAACTCCAACGTCTCAGTGGATAAAATAGTAAATATTGAATTTCATACTCAGATATTTAGGTCATCTACAGTTTAACTGATGTCAGTTAGACTTAACCAACCTAAACTGGGTCAGTCAGTTCTTCTTCATTTCTGGGACCATCTAAAGGAGCTGCCCAACCTTGCCACCATTCCTGATGACCTTCAAGGCTATGGATGATATTTGGATGTGGGCACTGACCTATAGCTCAACCTGGGTAGACACAGACATCTTGTTAAAAGATTACAAACCATTTCATCTCTCTCAGTGGGGGAGAAAACAGTTATTCATTTTACAATACCATGCTTTATTTCTATTATTGCAAAAATTGTAATTCTTCCACAAATTAAATGTCTGTTAAGTGGTTTGCGATGTAGTATTATCTGAGATGAATCATTCTTTAATCCACTGAGAGCTGTAATGACAAAAACCAGTGGGTTTGGACCCAAACACGTGTTGGTTGAGTGCCAATTATGTACACAAGAGCTGAAATGAGTGTAAGACCTATCACTGTTTTCAACAATGATACTGATATATAACTTATATCGGGCTGGGCAGTGTTCTGAGTTCTTTCCGTGTAGTAATATAAGCCGCATGACAACCCTAGGAGACAGGTGCAATGTTATCTCCAGTTTATAGAAGAAATGGTTGCACAGAAAAGACAAAGTATTTTGCCAAAGTTTGCACTTCTAATACATGGCAGAGCAAGGAGTAGAACCAAGGCAGTTTGCCATCAAAGCCCTATTCTTAACGTTGAATTAGACTAGCTTCATGGTGCCTGTCCCCCAGCAAGGCAGACTGTGGCAATAGTACAAAAGGAAAGCACCGTGGACTGAAGTGGGCAGGAGAAAGCGACTTTTGTGTAGCGTCTGAAGCTGACCGTTATCAGAACTAGTTACTCACTTAGTAAGTGCACAGGAAAGGTAAGTTTTAAGGGAAGGGATGCACCTAGAAATGGTCAGAGCATAGCCTCACTAGGAGAAGGCAGGCTGAAGAGAAATAAAGAAAATGCTCCAGCATTGCTCAGTGATAGTGTAATGGCAGGGGTGCTCTGTGAAAACAAGAGGGAAATGTAGGAAAGTAGGAAGTGACTTTTTTAAATACGCCATGTGAGCACTGTGTGATCAATTTAGCTCAACCTGCCTTGCCATAAGATCTAATTCCTCCCACTTTCTTTTTTAATTGTCGTTAGTCATAACTGGACAGTCTCAGAAAGATCTAACTCTGCCAACTCAAAATTAGTCTTACTAATCTAGGTAAATGTTCCCTGGGAACATTACAGACACTGGCAAATTCATAGCACATAGTTGCTCTCGTCTGGATTTAATCACAGGTGAAAAGCTATTACATTAACCAGCTGAGCTAACAGCAATGACTCCTTCAGTCTCGTGGAATCCCCTGGAGGGGTTTGGAATGGTGTTTTCCCTTTGACCACTGTGAAATGAGAAGAGGTATGTGCAGAGCTCTATAGAAATTATATCATCATGTAAATGTCAATTGTTACTGTCTAGGTAGAGTTCAGGCAGATGATAACTTTAGTTTCAAACATGACTCTGGCTGAAGATGCTGTTATGTCAAAATATCTCACAAAATGTTAACTAGCCCAGTCCCCGCATAACACCAGGGGTCTGAGGATCAGACAGCTGGGAGGGTGCACCCCAGATACACCGGTGGAGGTCCGGTGTCGGCGTTTCCATAGAAACCATGAAATCATTCGGTGGTTCAACAACTATATGCAGAGTGCCTACACTGAGCCAGGCCCTGTCCTCCAGGAGGGCATTCGGAACCAAACAGGATAGACGAGACCCCCACCCAAGAGCAAAGACTCTCAAGCTGAACTGTTCGGCTCAAGTCCTGGTTTTGTCACTTATGAGCTCAGTGATCTTTTTTTTTTTTTTTTTAAGGTTTTATTTATTTATTTGACAGAGATCACAAGTAGGCAGAGAGGCAGGCAGGGAGAGAGAGAGGGAGAGAGAGAGGAGGAAGCAGGCTCCCCGCTGAGCAGAGAGCCCGATGCGGGACTCGATCCCAGGACCCTGGAATCATGACCTGAGCCTAAGGCAGAGGCTTTAACCCACTGAGCCGCCCAGGTGCCCCATGAGCTCAGTGATCTTGAGGAATTTTCTGTGTCTTCATTTCCTCATCTGAGAAATGCATAATGGTCTTTACAAGGATAAAATGAGTTAACATTGCTAAAACACTTAGACAATGCCAGGTTCCTAGTAATGAAGATAATCCAGGGGTGTCTCGATTGCTCATTTGGTCAAGCAGCCAACTCTTGGTTTCAGCTTGGGTCATGATCTCGGGGTCATGGGATGGAGCCCCAGGTCTGGTTCTGTGCTCAGCAGGGAGTCTGCTTGAGATTCTCTCCCTCTGCCCCTCCCCCTTCTTGTGTGCTCTCTCTCTCTCTCTCTAAAATAAATAAGTGAATCTTTTTTTAAAATAAGGCTATATTTAGTCAATTGAGATAGACAATAAACCGATAGACAAAGTAAGGGTCATGCAGGATGAAAGGATAATATGACCTAGAGTGACAGGGTCTCCTTCAGGTGAGGTGCTCAGGGAGGGCTTCTCTACAGAAGCAGCCATCAGGCAGAGATCTGGGTGATGCGGACAAGCTGCAGGAAGGACTGAGGCTAGAGCATTTCAGGTCAAGAAAGACTCTGGAAAAGGAGAGAATTATCATATGATCTCTCTGATATGAGGAATTTGAGAGGCACAGTGGGGGGCTTGGGGGGTAGGGAAGGAAAAAATGAAACAAGATGGGATCAGGAGGGAGACAAACTGTAAGAGACTCTTAATCTCACAAAACAAACTGAGGGTGGCGGGGCGGGGAGGGAGAGGAGGGTTGGGGTTATGGACATTGGGGAGGGTATGTGCTATGGTGAGTGCTGTGAAGTGTGTAAGCCTGATGATTCACAGACCTGTACCCCTGGGGCAAATAACACATTATATGTTAATTTAAAAATTATTAAAAAAAGAAAAGGAGTGATCTTGGTATGTTCTAGTAACAGAGGAAGATAAGCATGGCTGGGGCTCACTGAGCAGGTGAGAGATGGTGGGAGATAAAGACATGGGGAGAAGGAAGGAGAGAAGTCCAGAGACAGGCAGAGTCCCGCTGGGTTTGTGTATGGTCAGCCAGGGTGAAGGTCTCTTCAGAGTTTATTCAAAGGGCAATTAAAGGTTTCTGAGCAGAGAAGGAATAGAAGCTGATGTGAGTTAGGAATGTCACCGAGATGCCACATGAAGAACAGACCATGGGATACAGGAGTGGAAACACTGGCCGGGGAGGGGGGGTGCTGTCAAGCTGTTGCTGTTGTTCAGGTGAGAGGTGACGCTGCTTTGGGCCTAAGTAGGTGCTGTAGAGATGGAGAGGGTACAACAGATTCGGAATATGGTTTGGAAATAGAATGAGCAGGAGATGATATACAGGATGTGAGAGGTGATAAACAACCAAAGAGAAAGAAGAAAGAAAAAGAAGGAAAGGAAGGAAGGAAGGCGGGGGAAGGAAGGAAGGAAGTCTGTTGAAGAGCTGGGTGACAGCAGTCCCAGATGAAAACATGAGGGTGGGGCAGCTTGTGGGGTGATGAGCGCGCCGGGCACCCAGCAACATTGTGCAGACAGCTGAGATCCTAGGCTGCAGTCCCAGCACTGCCTCTTCTTAGCACTGTGACTTAGAGCATCATTTCAAGTCATTCTCACTCCCCTGATCAATGAAATGAGAACGGTAATATCTTCCCTGATCCCCTCTCAGGGAGCCTGTAAGGATTGGATTAGGTAATAAAAACAAACGGCTTTGAAACACATAAGCCACCACATCCATGTAGCATATCATTACCACAACTGTGGGCATCTCTGGGGCCCAATATCTGTCATTGAACAGGGGAGTTTGAGAGAATTCCACGGAAATGTTTAACAGTGTATTCTAAAAGACCTGGGAGGGGTGCCTTGGCTGGGTGGCTCAGTCGGTTAAGCCTTAGGCTCTTGATCTCAGCTCAGGTCTTAATCTCAGGGTCGTGAGTTCAAGCCCCATACTGGGCTCCACACCAGACGAGCCTATTAAACAAACAAACAAATAACCTGGCTTTTCTCAAACACACTAGTAGAAGAAAGCTGAATGCCCCCAGGGTCCCATGTCCAGTGTTTTCTTATTATCACCCAGTGGCATTGCCAACATTCTGATCATTGACCCCATGACTGTATTCAGGATTGAAAACATTCGGACAGTGTTTAAAGGAATTTTGTGTCAGGTTTTCAAGTGGGAGAAAATTCACGATGCTGAGCTGTCCTTTCCAAAGTTAGCAAGACTTGTCAGAAAGAACTCTGAAGGGGAGGAAGAGCAATCCTTTCTAGCTTTCTGGATAGTTGTCCATAACTGACACCAGGCAAAGGAATTCCCTATAGCTTAACAAACTTACAGAGAAACCAAACCCCTGAATTTTATTATGTGAAACAATGGTATCTTTATCCAAATCTATGTTTTTATTGTAGCACAATTTATTACATTAAAAGGATAGAAATGATATAAAAGTATAAGTTTGGTTAATTAAATTATGGTATCTGCCTACAATGAACTATATATGCTTTAAAAATGATCCTACAGGGACGCCTGGGTGGTTCAGTCTGTAAAATGTCTGACTCCTGGTTTCAGCTCAGATTGTGATCTCAGGGTCCCTGTGTCAGGCTCCACGCTCAGTGGGGAATCTGCTTAAGGGTTCCCTCTCCCCTTCTCCTTCTGTCCCTGCCCCCTGTTCATACTCACTCACTCTCTCTCTCTCTCAAATAAATAAATCTTTTTAAAAAATAAAAATGATCATACATATTTCATATATTAATATGATCATTTTATAACATACTATTAATTGACAAGTTCAGGTAACAGTCTTTGTATATGACCTATATCTCAATACATTTTCAGAATATGTATTTATATGTGTATTGTATATACATGCTTCTTTTTACGTTTTGGAACAATTTCCGATGTATAGACAAATTACCAGTAGAGTACAAAGAAATCTTTCCTGAACCACCTGAGAGTAAATTGTTACCAGAGCCTTAAGTGAGCCACTCCAAGAGCTGGTCTATTCCTGGAATTGGAGAAACACAGGTCTGGTGCTTGCCTCCTGCCTGGGAGAGAAAGTGGCCTGCCTTTCCAGACTGGAGAGCCCAGGCGGCTGGAGATCCCACTGCACGGAAACAGAACCCGCAGAAGGAGCCTGAGTCACCCAGAGAGGAGCCCTTCCCAGCGGCTGCTGGTGAAAGGCAGGGAGGAGCAGGGGGAGGAGACAGAAGTTGCCGAGCCACCTTCTCCCCATCCCTTCAGCCTTCTAACCCCCAGGCAGGTCCCCCATGACTGAAATAGTGGCTGATGGGATGAGACTTTGCACAGAACCGGACTTCTTTCCTGAATGTGACCAATGGACTTTTTATTGTCATGAAAATGACTGGAAAAGTTCTAGGACCCGCCCACATTTGTACTCAGTAGCAGGAAGGAACAAGTCGAGAGAATCGGTTTGAAGAAGCAGAGGTGGAAAATCAGAAAGCTGTGTTCTGCTTGAAGCCTATTGAACTTGTCCGATAAACTGGATGCATATAATGTAACATAAAAGATAACATTTAGTCTGAGTGTGAAGCCTATCTCTAAATATGAGGAAGAATTCTGCCCATTTCTATGGACCACTACTTCCCGTCTGCCAGTTTTATTGAGATATAATTGACATACAACACTGTGTAAGTTTAAGGTGCACAGTTGTGACTTGGTTCTCATTACTTTTTGTGGTTTTTCTGGGTTTGGGGAGGGTTTTTTTGCATGTTGCAATCTACTGGTAATTTACTAGTTCTCAGAAATTGGCTCTGTAATCCTCTACTACAGTTTCCATTTAATTATGGTGTTTCTGTGTTTTCAGAATCCTGCTAACAAAAATAACACTGATAGTATGTCTATGGCAAAATACTTCAGAAAGGACTTCAGATAGGGCAATTTTCAAAGCCACTACCAAAGGAAGAGTAGCTTATATATAAACCCTAACATAACCCACGATCTCAGGAGACACAGAATTAAGCTTGGAAAAAGAAGGACATTACATCCTGTTTCCAGAGCATGCCATTTTATACCTGCCTGAAACCGTATCATACCAAATTACCCAGGGCACTTATTCAAATGTGACCAGAATTATTAAGTTCTCAACATGTCAGTTTTGTAACTTGTAATTTTAAAACACACTGGTTCTTTCTAGAATTACACAAATTCCATTTTCCCAGCTGCTGCTGTATCATTTTATTTTATCCTCCTGGTTGTCCTGGAAACAGTCCTGGAATTATTCATTTTCAGAAAACATTTTTTTTTTATTCCTTGCATGGGAAGTTCCTCCCATTATTTTGGAAAATAAATGAATTAGATGTGAAAAACATTTTGAAAAACAAAATACTTTGAAGTACATGGGGGAAAAAAAAACATTACAAGAAAACGATCAAGTCCCAAGTTCAAAAAGAAAACCAGACATTCGTGACAGGCAGCGAAATTCCATGTCAGCATGGGTTTCAGACATTCTCCTTTAGTAGATGGTATGGTTTGAAGAGCTGGCTTGCTTTCTGGATGCTTGCAATATCTGCCCATCAGCATACGTGTCCATAGGTCATCTTTTTAGAGTGTCTCCAGTATACCTAGATAGAGGTGGTGGTGGCTGAATGGGTACAGGTGGCAGCTGGGGTAAAGTGATCTCTCTCTTAGGTCCTCAGATGAATGTAAATAGAGACATCCTTAAGTGTACAGACCAGCAGGAGAAGGTAGTTCTGAGCTTCTGCTGCATTCACCTCTCCCCTTCACAAAACAAGAACTCCAAGGTCTTCTCCACGCATCTCATCCAAGGAAGAGAAAGGAGCTAAAACACCAAATTTTTTAGAGATCGTATTCATTTATTTGAGAGAGAGAGAAAAAGCACAAGTAAGAAGAGTGGCAGAGGAAAAGGGAGAAGCAGGCTCCCTGGAATCATGACCTGAGCCAAAGGCAGATGCCTAACCAACTGAGCCACCCAGGTGCCTGCTAAATCACCAATTTGATCACTATTTCCTGAAGCAAACAAAACCAAAATGTCTCTAGGACTGGAGCCAATTGGCAGGTGCTAGTTTTACTCAACCCTTCCTCGGGGTGCAATGTAATTTCAGGGGGATGACTCTAGCAGCAAGGCAGGCTCATCTGCAAACCCTTCTTTACTTTACCTTATATATGTTTGTTTGTTTAACTTTATATGGCTCTTGTATCTCAGAAGGTCAGGAGTCAGTCCTCAATAGACCCAAACCCCACTTCTGGCTTGAAAAAATGCAAAAACCAATGCAAGTCTGCCACTTCAAGTCCATCAGAAGAAATCAACTCTGCAAGGAAGGAAGGTTGGAAGGGGGGGCTATTTTTGAATATACCAACCAAGAAAGTGAGTAAGAAAGAAAGTCACTCGTAGACCATGCCTTTTGGTAAAAACAAGAATACCAAGTGTTATTCCCGGCTTTGTCCATAACCAGCCATGGGGCTCTAGGGAAGCCATCTATGTCGGTGGCCAAAGTTACCAGAAAAACGACAAGATCCTTTCTGCCCTTAAAAAAAGAAAACGGTCCATGATGCAAGGCAAAGGGACTTTTGACTTGAACAAATGCAAGACCATAAAATGGTTTCTTAAAATTCATAGAAGTTACTAATATACCATAACCATAATTTACCCATGATAAGAAATTATTGTTATGATGCCTGAAATGAAATGGTGATGATGCCAAGAGTTGTTATTTGGGTACATTATTCAGTTGAAAATAAAACTTTTTTGAATGCAAAGATTGTGCCCTCTCCCTGAGCCCCACAATGTTGCTCAAAGGCGGGAAGGATTTTTTTTTTTTTTAACCTGGAATGCTCTGTCCTGGGGGAAAACTCCAGTGGCAGCATCCAGAACAGCTCCTGGGACTCTGCCAGACATCAGCCAGAATTTCAGATTTCTGAGATGGAGGAGTGTGAAATGTCTCTTGGAAACAAGGTAATAAATGATGTATTTGGACAGAAATCTCTAGGATAAAAAATAAGAAGAAACTGCTGGCTTGGTTTTACAGTGACATTACCAAGCAGAGTGAAGAGTAAAAAGGCATGCATCCCCAGAAAATATCATGATTGCAACAACACTGACCAAGTTGTGTTGTGTTTAAATGGGGCCTGCAAATATTCTCAGTCATCCAAGCCAGACAGATGGCAGGACAGGGTAGGAAGTGAAATGCCAAGGTAAAGAAGGATGGAGAGGTGCAACTATCAGAAACCACCTACAAAGTATTCTTTCCTAGGATTGGAGGTGCTGTACACTGTACCCACAAAAAGATCTCCATTGTAGTGGTTAATCTTACATTGACTTAACCAGGCCACAGGGTAGCTCAAACACATGGTCAAGCGTAATTCTGAGTGTATCTGGGAGGGTGTTTCAGGATGAGATGAATATTTGAATTGATAGATTGAGTAGAGCAGATTGCCATCCCTGTGTGGGTGGGCCTCACTCAATCAGTTGAAGGCCTGGATGGAACAAAAATCCTGAGTAAGAAGAAACTCCCCTGTCTGAATACTATTGGTATTGTATTTTTAAGGATTTCTTTTAAATATTGTAGAAGATACCAAATAAGTGGATAAATTAAAGTTATTGGAAATCAAAATTTTCAGTCTAAGAAAAGAGCTACAAATATATATATATATCATAAAGGGGAAATCTCCATAATATTTCATTTGAACTGGAAATAGTATTTGAACTCAATCACAAAAATTACTGACATAACCCTAGCTCTATCCACTGAAAGGGACACCCTCAAAACAACAAGCACAATCTAGTTCCCAGATTTTGGTTTCCAAAATTTGTACCCCACTAAAAAAAAAAAAAAAAAAAAAAAAATTTAAGATCTTTGGATAAATGGTAAATCCAAATTATAAGGATAGAAAAGCAAATTTGCTTCAAAGATTAACCTACAGGACTCAGAATGTGGCACATTCTGCAAGACAAATGACGTGGGTTCTTCCAAATGTACATATCATGGGGGGAAAAAGTGTAAGGAATGTTCTAGGTCGGAAGAAACCTAGCAAAACATATAAACAAGTAGAACAGATTAATGTTGCTTAGATCTTGATTCTTTAATTTTTTAAAAAGATTTTATTTATTTATTTGTCAGACCGAGAGAGCACAAGCAGGGGGCTCACAGACAGAGGGAGAAGCAGCTCACCTGCTGAGCAAGGAGCTGGGTGTGGGACTCGATCCCAGGACCCTGGGCTCATTACCTAAGCCAAAGGCAGACGCTTAACGACTGAGCCACCCAGACATCCCAGATCTTGATTTTTTAAAATCACAATTATGAAAGTAATTTTCAGATCGATTGGAGAATTTTGCATCTGGACTAGATATTAAATAATATTATGAAGATAGTATTCATTTTTTAGGTGTGATAACAGTATTATAAATATGGAAGAAAATTCTTAGAAGCTGCATACTGAAGTAAATTGTAATACCTGTCCCCTTTCCAATAAATCTGGAGGGGGGAAAAAAAGGCTGAACTTGGAGGGTTTACACCAGTATTTATTTTGTTAATTTTCAAACTTTCGAGATTTTCAAATTTTTCATAATAAAAAAAATGGGGAAAATGTTTCTAATTTTTCAGAGCAGAGACCTCTACTCTATTTCCCATACAAGCCCCAACTATTTTTGGGCACAGTTTCTAATCCATGAATTTTCCAGGAATGCACCTACTCTATGAATCAAGAGATGCTCTTATTCGGGTTTGTTTGGAATTTAACCAAGAGTCATTCACCGTTCCATACACAGCACACCTCTACCCACCTGCTCTGATAACTGTCACACATTCCCTGTGACATGGGAACCAGCTGACTGCTTCTTTTTGTCTCGCAGAGTGGTTGCACAGAACATTAAACACTTCTTGCTGAAATACACAACCTGTATTATAGATTAATCTCCTTTTCCATCTTCTTCACATTCTAGTTAAAATAATACTTCAGTGTTTTTCAACACTGTTGTGTACATAGCCCATGTTCCTCAAGAATTCCATCTGAGAATGTTAAAAGGAGCCTTATAAAGCTTTGATATCAAAAGATGGTGAGACAAGGTAGAGAACTGCTTGGCTGGGGAATGGCCATAGTAGGGCAAAGCACACATGTCTAGCTTTTCTCCACTAAGCTTTGGACAGAAATCCCATGGCAGCCCCATAAAGGGACATCCGCGGGGGAGACGCCGATGGTCAGCAGAAAAGCCTGACGCCCACAGCAGATCTGGCCTTGGCATCAGCTAAAATCTCCACACCCTTATGTTTGTGCGTGAAAAATAGAAAAGTTACCAAGAGACAGATATTTAAGACCCAGGAAGTTTTATTTGAGGGTTTGCTTGAGTCCTCGTGAGAAGAAATTTGCATGAGGTGCCTTTCTTTTTTACAGCATTTCAAGAAGTGTGTGATAGCTGCGAGAGAAAGGACTAGAATTACCTTTTACTGAACCCAACTTGGGATGGGGCTTGACAATGAATCATGAATGATTGAAGAAGGTATTATGAAGAAAGTTTCACAATGGTGCACAAATGAACCATATCTAGTCAGTTTATGACTATTTCTCACTGAAAAAAAATTTCACTTCCGATCTTTGCAGAAAATATAGGACATGCTTGCTTTAAAATACTGAATACCAGATACACAGGGATGGGGTACCCGGTGGGCTCACCCAGTGGAGCTTGTGACTTAATTTCAGGGTTGTGAGTTTGAGCCCCACATTGTGTGTAGAAATGACTTAAAAAAATTAAATCTTTACCAAATAATAATAATAATAATAACAGATACAGAAGGAAGCAGATTTATTTATCCATTCACTCAACTAACACTTATTAAACACATTATATGTGTCAGGCTGTGTACTAGATACTGAGGCTAAAACAATGAGAGGCAGTATCTGCCCTCAAGGAGCTTGTAGGGTAATGGGAAAATAGGTAACACCCTGCTAATAGTTAAAATAGTTAACTCGCGTCCTGTGTGTGTTGGGGTGGCAGGAACAGGCGAGGAAATAGACATGCTTATGAAGAATCACGCAGGGGCGCCTGGGTGGCTCAGCGGGTTACGCCTCTGCCTTCGGTTGGGGTCATGATGTCAGGGTCCTGGGATTGAGCCCCGCATCGGGCTCTCTGCTCAGCGAGGAGCCTGCTTTCCCCTCTCTCTCTGCCTGCCTGTCTGCCTCCTTGTATAATATATAATATATATATATTATATAATAATATAATAATATAATATAATATATAAATAAATAAAATCTTAAAAAAAAAAAAAAAAAAAAGAATCAGGCACAAAGGACTCCGTTACAGAAAAGGCTGCTTTTGTGGAGAGAAAAACAAAGCCCTCTGTGCAGCAAGGTCATTATCGTAAGGAGAAGGTGAAAGACATCATCGCGCCTCCTAATACAGTGGCGGAGCTAGAGAATGGCTCGTGCGAAGGCAGAAAGAAAAGATTCTGCTGGAAAGTTACCTAACAATACTAACTCAGAGCCTAGGTCCTATGGGCATTAGGATTCCAACAAGTGCAGGGGATGGCTGATTTCGTCTATCCATTTGTTTTCTGCCCAGGATCTGGACCTGCTTTCTGGGGGGGCAGGGGGGGCATCTCCCCCCTTCACAGGAGTCTTGGAAGCCCCATCCCCCACCCTTCTCCCCACCCCCACCCCCAACCCACCAGCGAGGCTGTGGACCCCTGACATAGGTCCCGCTCGCCAGACGCTCCAATCCGCCGTTCTCATTCTTAGTGGAGCACGTAAAGCACAGAGGGAGCTCAAATTCTGCTTTCAGGGACAGGGTTCAGCGGTGACAGTCGCCGCTGCACCAGCGGCCGTGTCCTAACCAGACTGTTTCTGTGGTACGACCCTGACGCTTCTCAGCTTCTGCCAGCGCCTACCTGCATCCTGACCTTGTTCTTCGGCTTTCCCATCAATCTGAGCAAGTCTCAATATTCTTGCGGGGATGTGCAGAGATAAGTAATGTTTTAGACAGGGGGAGAACAGGTGAAGGTAAGCCAAGTAATTAATGAACAGAAAGCCCTTCTCAGCCTTCAAGATAGCCATGATGGATGGGCAGTTGTGGGGAAAAAGACGTGCGGAGAAAGGTGAGAGGTAGAATCAGTGCGAGACAATTTAAGAGACAAAATCTGTATGGAGGACCAATCCAAAGACCGAGGGAAATATTGACGAAAGAATGCCGGGCAGGGAAGCCACGCCAACAGCGCCAGGCCAGTGTGCGCAAAGAAAGCTAGGAAGGACGGAATGGCAGAAGCAAACTCTCCTAGGAAAAGATGAAGACATAGCACAGTAAGGTCTGGATAAATCCAGGGTAGCTCACACACACACACACACACACACACAAAAGGTGGAAGGATTTGCTCAGATATGTTCATAAGGAAAGAAGAAGGAAGAAGGAAATATTAAAAACCCATCCAGGTAAACTTTTGTGAAGCTTTGTCTTAAAAAAAAAAAATCATGTCCACTATAGACTGAATACTGGAATATGGAAAAAAGTGAGGGAAAATTGTCCACCATCCTCTTAAGCCTAACATAACCTTATTTGCATGTTGGCAGGTGTTTTGTTTTTTAATTGCATAGGATTTTCTTTTAACTTGGTAGTAATTTTGTATCCTGATTTTTCATTTTCTATTATGGTATCAACAGTTTAGCTGAAGCTCTTCAAGTCTTGATTAATGTAAATTTTAATGGTGGCATAATCGATAAAAAGGAGGTAACTTTTGTTTTAAATGGTGTGTGTGTGTGTGTGTGTGTGTCTAGAACTTATCTGCGCTTCCTATGTAATTAGGGCTCTGCATGCATCTTCCTCAAGCAATCCCAAGGTCACACATAAGGTCACCTTTAACAAATTCAGTGAAGTTCAGGGGTCTGCCACAAGGAGACAGTAAAGTCAGGTCTGCCTCCAGATTTCTCCATTCCCATCCTGGTGTCTTTTCCACCAGGCTGTGGTACTTCCCAGTTGGTTGTTGTCAAATTCTTGTGACCCTGAATAATATTGGGATTAATATCTGCATGTTGATAGTTTTCCCCTTAGTTTTAATTGATTCCCAAGAATAGCTCCCCAGAAACAGACTTATTAGGTCACCAGAATATTTTTGCCTCTTGATACATCTGGCCAAATGGCTTTCCAAAAGGTTGAATGTAGTATATAGTGTTGTCACTAATGAGTAAGAGTATTTCAGTATACCCTTCCCCGATATTGATTGTTTTCTTAATTTAATAGTAAAAATTACTTAATGTTTTGGCAGAGGTTTCTGATATAATTTGGTGAAGATAAATGACAAATTACATAATGCAAAGATGCTTAGTTCTAAAATGATTTCAGTATGGTAAGAGGCCTAAGGAATCCCCATTTTCCCTTCTTCTTTGTCAGCAGAACCCCAGTGTCCTTCAAGCATCCACATTCCTCTATAAGACCTCTGGCCCAGCTGAACTTCATGGGGGTAAATCTTAATTAGCTTAACCCACTCATGGCACTTCCTTTCATTCCCTTACTAGTGATGGACTTAGGAAATGACATATGAGCCCATTGTGACCAGTGAGCAGGGAAGGATTCTGGGGAATAGCTACTGTCTCAATTTCTGCCACTGGACCTTAGACAATGCAAGAATGGGATGTCTAGAACTACTATCACTATCTTGAAACCTTGAGGGGAGCTAAGTGACACACTGATATTGTCAAGTGAGAAAGGTGGGAAGAACATGGGTCCTTAATGATGTTACAGAGCCCTTAACTGACCCTCAGCAGAATGCCCCTCCATCTGGACCTCTTGATTTATTTGACCAAAAAAAAAAAAAAAATCCCTATTTTTTTAAGCCTGTTGAATCCGGGTTTTCTGATCCTTTCCTGATCTTTGTAGCAGATGGAGGAGTCATGAGTCAGAGGCCTTCCATGTATTGGACTATAGTGTCTCAAGTGTCAGTATTGGCCCATCATGAAGACTGGCAGAGCAACACAAGAGCCCAGGTGAAAAATAAAATTAGACAATAAGCAGTGAGTTTACTCTCTTTGGCGAATTTCAATTTGCAAAGGTAAGGTGGAAGTCACCCCACCTGGCAAACCCTAGCCAACAGAAGATTTGACAAGACCAGGCATGATTTGCTTCTTAAAATGATGTGAGCCCCTGGCCACCATCTAAGGTGTGAAATCTGTGATCCCTCACAAAGGAATAGAATGAGGAGGGAATTCTAAGAGGAACAAAGTAGAATCTCACACTGAATGAGAAGAGACCAGGAAATAGAGCTCACACACAGTCAAGGCCATTCAGAGGTCAGATGTCAACCCTGGGGTCTACTGTCATCGTAGGAAATGTTCTTCCTCTCTAGGAGCTTCTATTTCCTCAATTGTAAATTAAGGAGTCTGCTCTAAGTGATCATTCTGATTCATTTTAGCTCCAAAGTTAAACGATTGGTTCTACCAATGTTGAGATGGATAAAGTCGATGGCCATGCACATTTTACTTATATGTATTACTCTGATTACAAGTATTATGAACACTAGAAATACTGTGAGCCCTGGTGGTGAATAGAGGATACTCTGAGATGATACAAATCTGGATTCAAATATCATGAAGATGTGTGATGTTGGATAAGTCACGGAACCTCCCCAAAACTCGGTTTCCTCTCTTGGTGTCTGAGAATAATAAAACAATTCCCTTAAAGAGCCACTGTAAGGATTAAATGAGCTAAATCATGTAAAAAAGCTTAACCCATGGTAGGTACCGCAGTAAACTGTTATTATTAATAGTAACAATAATAACCAGCATTTATAGGCACACTACAATTCATGAAGCCAGGATTAGTGCCTGAGTCTCCTAACTCTCTTTTGTGTTCTTTCTAATATAACATATAGTCTTCCAAGGTCACATTGGGTAGTATCAGACTCCTAAAATGTAAGAAAGTGAGAACAAGGTATGTAGCAAATACACATCATACTGTAATTGTGGATAAACCAAAACACTGCACCATACCTTCTTCCATAAGGCTACCAACCTTTGTCCCTCTGCTCTCATCTGACCTCTGACCCCATAGAACAAGGAGGCATTTTAATGGATTTCTACTCCTCAGTGAGATTGGCTCTGCCCAAACCAGCATAGTAATGCCCTCCTCCATTCTGTGAGATGTCAGTCATGAGCCTTGAGAGGAAAAGAGGACAGTCGTGGTTCAGGCTGGTGGTAGGTGGAGGCCACTCAACTTCTCTCCAGCAAGAGGAGTCAAATGGAAAATCTACCCAACACGGAGCCCCCTCCAGAATTCAGACTTGGTGTTCAAATGTGTACTGTTCTCAGGGTAGGAAAGAGTGTGAGAAAAAAAACTTACCTAAAAATAGAAAAGGAGCAGATTGAACAGTAAGAGATAACACTTACAAGGAAGGAAGAGAGCAAGTAGGTGGGCTCATGGAGAGCTCAGGAGAGCCAGCGTCCATGGAACAGACTCGAAAGAAATGCATGTTACATCTGGCTCTGGAAACTTACAGTCAGACTCTCCTTATGGAGTCTGGGTTTTTTGTTGTGACTTATTTGTACAGAACAATGGCCAACCCAGCAAATGCATGCATCCAGGCTACCGTTCAGATAGAGGAAACGGTGGTAAAGTCATGAAAGAGTTCTTTGATCTACTTGCAGCTGTTATCTGAAGGTCATAATAATCTTCCAGATGGAGAAGAATAAAAAGCTAGAGAGACAAAGACGTAATCAAAAGGAACACAGGGAGCGTTCAAGTGTGGACTGGAATCCCCCCTTTGCTTCTTAGCAAAACCCTGAAATTCTCCATGTGTAAAAGGGCATGCAGAAAGGAGAGGTTGTAAGATTGAAGCTGAAGATGCTGGGAGACACAGTTCAAGCCCCTAAATTGGAAATTACTGTAATTTAAGGAAAATCTGAAATAACAAACTATACTTTCAAAACTCATAAATGCACGTGTGTGGGTGGCTCAGTCGGTGAAGCGTCTGCCTTCAGCTCAGGTCATGTCTCAGGGTCCTGGTATCGAGCCCCCCACATCAGGCTCCCTGCTCAGTGGAAAGTCTCCTCCCTCTGCCCTTTGCCCCTGCTTGTGCTCTTCTCTCATGCTCTCTCTCTCTCAAATAAGTAAATAAAATCTTTTAAAAAAAAACAACCCTCATAAATGCAAAAGAAAGAAATTCCCAGATACCAGAGAAGATCAGAGAGTGATCAGAGAGGGGGCTAGAGAGGGGGCCCAATAACCAGAGTCTCAGTGATGCCTTGAGTAAGATCTAGAAATCCCAGTATCTTGGAGGTATCCCCATCATGTGAAAGAGGATGAGAAGAGGGGATCAGGGTCACAAGACATTAAGAACAGTAATCAAGACTCTTTAGAGTATATACTCGAATTTTTTAAGATAAGCAATATTTAGTTGATGGGAAATATAGATGTATAGCATTAAGGAAAAAGAGATCTCCTTTACCAAGAAGAAGAGGATGATGTATAATCAGGTGACTAGGAGAAGAAAACAACAAAGTCTCTAAAAAAGAAAAAAAAATCAACATTACATTTTCAATTTTTGGAAGTTTTAACATTAATTTCAGTCTAAGTGAGCAGTGGATGATTGGCACAAATGGAAATATATCATGAGGAGAAAATAACCAAAATAAGCAAAACTTAATGGAAAAGTTAATAGAAAGTTCTAAACTTCCAAAGGGGCCATGTTCCAAATCCACTGTCCTAGACCACAAACTACAGGGTATGGGTTTTGTTTTTTTTTAAAGAGATTGTATTTATTTGAGAAAGAGAGTGAGAAAGCACAGAAGCAGTGGGGTAGAGGGGGAGAGGCAGAGGGAGAAGCAGACTCCCCCCTGAGCAGAGAGCCTGATGCGGGGCTCCATCCCAGGACCCTGAGATCATGACCTGAGCCGAAGGCGAACGCTTAACCCACTGAGCCACCCAGGCGCCCTATAGGGTATGTTTTAAACAGCAGCTAGGTTCTCTTTCCCTTGCAGCACTCAGAGTTCATGAACACACCACACTGGTTGAGGTTTGAAAAGATTTAAAACAAAACACAGAAATGGTGGTGGGATGAGGATCTCGGCCAGGAGGGGATCAAACACCTGTGCTACTCCCGAAAGCAGGAGCAGGGTGTTGCCAAAGTCAGTGGTCAGGCTTAAGGATCCCTCTCACTGTGATGTTGAAGTGAGATTTGGGGGGGGTTTCTGAATTCTGGAGAACTTGCGATTTGATCCCAAAACCACAAGCATTCCTCTGAGAAGTTACTGTCAGCCCTTAAGATGCTGCTGTGTATCAAACAGAGTTTGATGCAAAGATCAACTAAACCTTATCCCGCCTGGAGAATGTGCTTTCGCAAGAAAAATGCATCTGAGCTCCAGGTGGAGGGTTCCAAATCAGGAGCTATGGAAAACCACAACTGGGACCTTGAAAACATCCGGGTCCGCCTCCCTCATGTCCGGGAGAGAAAATGGAGGTGGGGATGGGTAGAGCTTACACAGATAGGACCAGAATGCAGGGCTGGATAAGAGACCAGTTAAACAAATTCATCAGGAAAAAAGTCCTCTCCAACCTCCCCAGGGAGAATTTCCTGCTCTTCCCCTCCCCTTCATACACCTCTACCTCAGCATTTTTCCAAATGTAGCCAAGAACACCCCCATCGTGCCTTCCTCTCTGTCTCTTACACATTCTCCCCTCCGTGGTCTTCAGGATGAATATGACATTACACTCTTCCCTTTCACCACAGACCTTAATATAAAAGGCTTAATACCAATGTTCATGGTTAGGATTCAGTAAGTATTTAGGGAATGAGCTAATGAACACCAAAAATGTAGAGAGCAGAGTGGATAGGCACATGGAGGGATGACACCCAGGGTGTCTCCAGGACTCCAGACCAGACAAGGTGATAAGTGGATGATAGGCTGTGCTGGTCAGACCACTCATAGTCATGGGGCACACGCTGACGCAGGGAAATCCAGGACCTGGCACAGAACAGGGGCTTCTCGGATACTCGTTGCTGGCTTGGTTTTGTTCCTTGGCTACGCTTCCTGATTTGGCCTTTCATGCCACTGACCAAACTCTGCAGTTAGCACTACCTTAGCATTACCTTACGGCCAATCTGGCTTTGGAAACCACAGCTCTGGGGGAGCAGAAATGAACATTCATTCTTGCCTGGAGAGTCAGCAAGGGAGGGAGAAGCAGTGGGGTAGAGGGGTAGAGGCAGAGGGAGATGCCTTTCAAGACTCCTTACGATTAATCAGCAACAAATTCTGTGTGACCTTGTCTCTACCTATTGATTCAGAAAGAAAATCAGCATCCTATGTCACTATCTGTGCCCTAAATTGACTTCAGTCCCTATCAGCCATGCCCCCCACATACCCACACCTGCTGCTCCTTCTAGGCAGCCACACCCCAGCAAAGACATAGCCCTTGGGCATCCACAGGTCCTACCCATCACTTGGACGCACTGGCCACAGCCTGCTGGACTAAGGGTGGCACTCTTACGTCTAACGACGGTCCTTTGATAAACTGACCAGCAACCCATGACATGGTCCAGCATGGTCATCGGCCTGAGTCAGTCAGGGTCTCCCCTAGGAATGTGAAGAAACTGAAGCCGAGGGCATATTTTGAGGTGGAAGGGTATCCATGATGCACCATTCTCGGGACAAAATTCTGAGGGATAAGTTGCTGGGGATTAAAAAAAAAAAACAAAAAAACAGATCAAGAGTAAAGAATAGAACACAGAGAACAGGGGGGGAGGAAATAAGCCAGCTGGATGAGAGAAACAGACTCAGGCCAAGAGTCACCGGGTCTCCGGTTAGGTTTCCTGGAACCATCTCCCGTCCTGCCTCCCCTACAGGGTGGCTTCTGAGCATGAGGTCTTACACGTCTCCTTGTTAACACTGAAGAGTCAAAGATAGAGAAATGACCTCCATCTTCAGAGTTTCCCGGAGGGTTTCCCAGACCACCGACAATTGACAGAGACCAAGTGCAGAGTCTGCGTGGCACAATTTCCATAGGTTACATTTCTTTATGAATTCTCTACTGTCCCAGTGCCCCTCACGTTAGTGTCCTGTTTTCCGTTGTTGTGTAACAAATGAGATTAAGAAGGGAAGAGGAAAAGAGTGAAAGGGTATCACCTCTCACCTGTTGAAATAACCTATGACACTTTCTCTCCCTCTTTTTTAAAAGATATTATGTACATATTTATTTGCCAGAGAGAGATTGAGAGAGAGAGAGAGCACAAGCAGGGGGAGTTTCAGACAGAGGGAGAGGCAGGCTCCCCACTGAGCAAGGAGCCCGATGCAGGGACTCAATCCCAGGACTCTGGGATCATGACCTGAGCCAAAGGCAGATGCTTAAACTACTGAGCCACCCAGGTGTCCCACTACGATGGTTCTAATACAAAGGACAGCTTGTGGAACCTGTTGGAGCCAGGAGCTGGGCTAGAGCCATCTCAGAGGTGGTTTTTGCAGACTCGGGAAGCAGGAAGCCACAAAGGAGCAAGCGCGCTCTCAGTTCTCAGATGGATTTATTCAGGCAAGAAGTCCAGACGAGGAAGGAGCGGGTGTATATAGCACGACCCTACATAGCAGTACACTGGGACGGAGCTTCTATAATGGGCAACTGCCTAGAAATACTGACACCAAGGAGCAGAGAGGCTTAGAAAGCAGAAAGAAGAGACACTTCTGCTCTCTGATCTGATTTCAGATTTTGGGTCTTCAGTGAAGAACCAGAGGCACAGCCCTTATGAAATGGCTTCTAGAAAACCAAAGTAGGACTCGTTGGGAGGCCAGAAGGACCCTCTGGCGCTCTGAGAATTATGAATACCACAGGAACAGGAACTAAAGATTATAGAACAGACAAAGGAAATTGTTTTCCCGTCGACTTCGGAGGCAGGAAAAGGACCTCCCTCCAAGGATTTCCATGTTCTGTACCCCAGAACCTATGAACCTGTTAGGTTGCACAGCGAAGGGGAATTCACATTGCAGATGGAATTAAGATTGCTAATCAGGTAACCTTGAGATGGGGAGATTATTTTGGGTTATCTGAATGGACCCAAGGTCATCACAATGTTCTTAAAAGTGGGGGAGGAAGACAGAAGAGAAGGTCAAAGGGATTCAGAGGGATGCCCTGGGGAAAGGGCTCAATCTACCCTTGGTGGTTTCATAGAATAACAAAGGAGCCAGGAGCTGAGGAAGGCAGCTGGAAGAAGCCGGAAAAGGTAAAGGCATGGATTTTCCCTAGAGCCTCCAAAAGGAGCTCAGCCCTGTGAGCACCTGATCTTAACCTGATAGGATCTTTTCAAATGGACTTCTGACCTTAAGAACCATAAGATGACAAATCTGCATTGTCTTTAGCCAGTAAGTTTCTGGTCAGTTTTCAGCAGCTGTTGGAATCACACATCTGCCAAGGGAGTTGAGACTCATTAGGGGTGTCTGATTAGTCTCAATGAATACCAGGTGTATACCTCGTGCTCCCCTCGGGGCACGAAGTTTTTAAGGAACTCTAAGCAGTTGTTAGGAGGAAAGGAAACGTTTTCAGATTCCTTGATTTTCATACCTTGACTGTTAAGCTGGGGGCATCTGAGCCATGAGGAGTGTCCACTCTTAACGGAGCTCAGGGATCAACCCTCTGACTTCCAGTGATGTGCAGGCACCTTGGCTGAGGATGGTATATTCACAATGAAAACACTTTTGTAATATTGTGGTCTCCATCTGAGAAAGATCTCAGATGTGCCAATTTGTTGTTTCAAAACTAGAATTTGGTGTACAAAAGTCATGGTGTGGCAGACACCATTGGAGGTAAACCTGAAGGTCATTGCTGCAATCCTTCTTGCTAAGAGACTCTTTGTTTTCTTTAGGTATCCACCTCTCCCCGAAGTGAGCTTCAGGGTCAAGTGGTAATTGCTCTAAGCCAATCACAGTGGTCACCTTTGCCCATGACTATCCCCATGGGCATGTGATGCTGTTCTGGCCAATGAGCTATAAAGGGAAGTCTGCTTGTGACTTCCCTTCCTGTGAAAAGAGACTCATGGAAGGACTCTTTCTGCTTCTGGGTGTCATTGTGATGAAGATGTGATTTCTGGAGTTTCAAGCCATCATCGCCAGACCATGGAGGCATGAAGCTGAGAGCAGGGCCATTTGTCAAGGATCACAGGCTGGAAGACAGAGAACCTGGGTCCCTGGTGATGCCAAAGTCCCTGAATTAACCAATTTCAGAGCTTCCCTATTTGGGTCTTCTTTTCTTTTCTTGCTTCTTTTTTTTTTTTTTTTTTAAGTAGATTCCATGCCCATCATGGAACCCAACATGGGACTTGAACTCATGACCCTGAGATCAAAACCCGAGCTGAGATCAAGAATCAGATGCTTAACCAACTGAGCTACCCGAGTGCCCCCACCTAGCTGGGTCTTCTAATTTATGCAATTACGAATCCCTTAGTTTCTCTTTTGGTTGCAACTGAAAGTATCCCACCTGATGAGCAGATGGCTAATTAACATCCTTAAAACATAAAAGTTAATGAGAAAAAGATGCCTATTTTAAGATTTTAAAAATTAAGCAAAAGAAAAGAGCAAATAACTGCCAAATGAAGAAAAACAACTAGACGGTAAACATTTGAAGAAGCATTTGAATTTACTAATCACCAACCAAATGTCAATAAAAATAACCAGATACTATTTGTTGGCTCCAAATTGACAAAATCCTTTTTTCCAACAATGGTATTTAATATTGTTGATGGCTCAAAGAAGTAGGCGTTTCTGTCGGAAATATAAATGGACCCATCCTTTCTGAAAAACAACTTAGTCACACGTTATTACAGAGAAAATCCCTACTGGCTGGATCAGAGATTGGAATAGCCCTGGCAACACTGTCCTTGTTTAAATTCTCTGATTTGCTGGGGAGGCCAGAAGCTCTCTTGGAATTATCCAGAAGTATGTCCTCATCTGAAGTTCAGACATGTTTGGTGAACTTACATGGGGCCATCTGAAATTCAGAGCAAAAACAGCATCCTTGGAAGGAAGTCTTTCCCGAAGAAGAAAAATCAGACAGACTTGTCAGACAACAGGGTCTCCAAATGGAGGAGGTAGCCATTCGATCACATCACAAGTAGACCAGCCACTGGGGATGTTCCAGGGAGGAAAAAATGCTACATTTGAAACCGGAGATCCGTAGTACCAAGATGGTAAGAGCTCACACCCCAGGGTCCTCTGCAAGAGGGCCCCTCATCAGTATAGATTAGACAGGAGGGGAGGTGAGCACCCAAAGCAATGGGGAATAGCTCAGCAGCACCCCCAAGGCACACACTGATAGTGAGTGTGCCTGTGTTTCTAAAGGACCACCAACCCAGGTGAGGCACCCTCTAAAAATCTCTGTAATATGCTCAAGAGGAAAAGAAAGCTGAACAGGGAAATCCAGTAATAGCAGCTATTCAAGTAAGAGGGGGGACCCTCGGGCCAGTAAAAGCTGCCCTTTTTTGGCAGCGGTTGTTGGGGGGATGTTGAATGTTGAGTTTATTGCCTTTATATTTTGAAAATGCACATCAGCACAAGTCTTCAATACCATGGGTGTTTCATACAAGACAAATCCCCTCCTAGCTTACAGACCCTTTGCCCACTGAGCCGACCTCCTCCTGGCTTAGGGATTCTGGCTACTTCTTGGAATAGTGAGGAGCTCAGGTGAGATCAGCAACAGGTGAGTCTCTCGATGGCCCTCAGAGGTCTTGCCACCAGAGCCCTTCAAGACAGCTGCCTCCTTGTTCAATAGAGTGGCAGATGCTGCTTTGGTTTTAAGCTAAGGAAGGGGTGTTGCTCTGCGTTGGACCTCCATGAGACACAGTCCTTTTTGCCAGTATGGTTGGCTATCTTACTTAAGCCATTGTATTCTCAGAGCCTACTGAGGATTATGTCTGTGACTTCGCTTGTGTCCATATGCTGGAAAGACCTGAGCGACATTCAGGAGATCTACATCTTTTCATACCCTGTGACCCAGCAGTTCTCCTTCGAGAAATGTATCCTGATAACCAAGATTCACTCAAAGATCTTTGGACAAGCAAAGGAAACAAGAGCAAAAATGAACTTTTGGGACTTCATCAAGATCAAAAGCTTCTGCTCAGCAAAAGAAACAGTCAACAAAACAAAGAGGCAACCCAAGGACTGGGAGAAAATATTCGCAAATTACAGTACAGACAAATGGCTGATATCCAAGATCTATAAAGAACTCCTCAAACTCAACACACACAAAACAGATAATCATATCAAAAAATGGGCAGAAGATATGAACAGACACTTCTCCAATGAAGACATACAAATGGCTATCAGACACATGAAAAAATGTTCATCATCACTAGCCATCAGGGAGATTCAAATTAAAGCCACATTGAGATACCACCTCACACCAGTTAGAATGGCCAAAATTAGCA
>PISX010015452.1:0-30342 GCA_004024625.1 Mellivora capensis
GGCACCCAGTAGACACAAACTGAATTATACATATTTTTAATGATTTAAAAGAAGTTCCTTAAAGCTATAGATGTAAGAACCCATATTTTACCTGATAGGGTTGAAAATCCAATAGAATAATCATTTCTTTTGATAACTATTATGATAGACCTTCCCAGAGGTATATTGGTGGAAAATATCTTTCATTCTTAAACATCTGTAACCAAACCAAAACAAAAAACAACAACAACAAACCTTAAAACTCACACTTCACATTATTTTTTCTTTTAGTTATCAGGTCAAAATACAGAAATAAATGTATTTAACATGCATTTCTATACACTTGAAAATCAGATAAATCTACCTTATAAATTACTATAAAGTGTAAGATAAATATTTTTGGTTTTTAAGTCAATTTAAACAGTACGGCTTAAAACTGACTTGAGGAAGAAGATAGGAACATTTCATACTTGTTGCAAAACATAGTTTTGTGTGTCTGTGTGTTTGTTTTTGACGTAATTGTGGAATTCTCTCTCATTTGGATTACTCAGAAGGTACTATTGTGAGGTGGTTGGAGGTTAGCAGGACATCACTTTTTTCCTCTCTAGTTAGATGTCCAGATCCATAAAAACACACGCATATTATTAGATGCTTGTTCTCAAGCAACAACAGCTATCTGGTGCTGTGTGGTGCTGTGTTAGTAGTTTCTTCCGAGCACCTGTGAATAATTACTGAGAAAATTGCAGCCACACCTTCCATGCATATGGAGAGACACACTCAACCTTAGACCTGATGTTTTCCAATGATCTAAGAAAACACTGTCAAAATTGTAGATATTTCTTAAAGAAGTACAGGAAAAATCATTACTGTGTTTTTATTATAATTCTGTTGTTTTGTCCAAAGATTTTTTAGAACAGAAAATATACAGTGTCTTAAAACTCTTGTTAAGGCTGTAGTTGTATCTTTTTTTTTTTCTTTTTACCTCTACTTTAATGCTATCACATTCCAGCCTTTCCTTTCCTAAAAGTAATTGCTTTCTGAGCATTAAAATCTGCCCTGATTTCAAAGAAACTGATAAAAATGAATAGGAAACAAAATGTGTTGAGATTACATTTGTTAGAACTTCAAGTTATCCTAGAGGCATTAATGTGTTAACTGGTAAAAACACTGAAAAACGGGGACAATCATACCAAGGTGCTCTTACATCTGGATAAAGGTAAGCTGAGTGGGGTTTTAGACTTATCCAAGATATACTAGTTAATAGGTGCTGGAAAATAGCTTTTAGCATGTCTCTTGGAGTGCTCTAATAAAATTCTAGAAATGTAAAGTAGGGTACATTATTGTTTCAGAAGATAAAGGAAGAAAGAATTTTCATTTATCAAAATGAAAAGTGAAAGTAAAGGTTACCAGTGCTAGTTACACAGAGGTACAGTGCAAGGCATTTTGAATTTAGAATTTGTTTTGTATGAAGAATCACTGAAAAAATGATCAAAAACTTAAGTTTCCAAGGACAATATCCTTTTCTGTGAAGTTATCAAGGTTATGAAGAGAACTGGAAAGTGTTCCCTTCACATTTAAGATTAGTAGGTGGGTTTTGTTTTATTCAACTGTTTTTATGGCTGTAAGAGCTGCTCTACAGAAAAAGAAAATATTTTATATTAAAAATAAAATGCTTCTTTTTTATTGACCTGATACCTGCTAAATAATTTGGCTAAAAATTTGACAGTTTTGTCTGGTCATTTAACTAAACTAGTTAAGTCTGTAGGGTTACATATTCATCCAGTAGGTAACTAAATGGAGAAATGGGTATCTGTGACTGTCCCAATTAGACAAACTGGTTAGACAATTCGATTTTATTTCAATGACAAATGAGTAAAACAAAATTTGTTTCTGTAATTTAGTTAAAAAAAAATTACGAACCAGACTCGTGAGCTGTCATCACATTGATTCAGCATATGTATGAGTTTTTGGATTGATTTTGGTTATTTCTAGTTTTTCTGATATGTAAGAAATGAACAGCTACCTGTCAGTACTTGGCCAATTCATAATTCCTGTTCCTTTCCTTCCTTCTTTCTTTCTTTCTTTCTTTCAGAGAGGGAGGACATGTGCACAACATGTGGGAGGGGCAGAGGGAGAGAGACTCTGAAGCAGGGCCCAATCTCATGAGCCTGAGATCATGACCTCAACCTAAATCAAGAGTCGGACGCTTAACTGACTGAGCCACCTGGGCACCCCGAATTCCCGCACCTTAAATATGAGTATGATATAATTTATAATTATACCCAATACAGTATTTGTCCTGTGTAAATTAACTTTTTAAAAAGTTTCACATACTCACATTTTTTCGAAAAGCAATTATAAGAACAGAAGACAAGCCATATGCTTATAGTACACTAGTGATATAATTTAGTCTCTTTTCTGATTCTTCTTGTTCCTCAGGTTACGAGTGCCACAGTCATATAAAAACGCAAAAAAAAACCTCTCAAATTTTATATTTCTTTACAAACAAACCCTTAAAATGAATAACGCCTCAAGTATGGGGGATTTTTAGTTCAACCTTCAAAAAACATATAAAATATTGAGGGTTACCTTGTCTTAATTGAGAGGAAATGTAATACATAAGTTATACATCAAATAAATATCCTTTTTATTATATTGTCTTATTTTCAATTTCTCTCTGCATTTTCCATATGCATAATCTGCCTGGGTCATGAAAGATGATATAATAAATGAATAAAAGATGCACACAAAAAGAAAAGAAATTGTGCTTTCACTCATGAATATGAAGAGAGAAATGAAATTAAAAGCATTTTTATTGAAAAATAAAAACTTCTACTTAACAAAGACCTCTTGCCATTGGATCCCTAGGTGTTCCGTATATCCTAGAAAACACTCATACTACCCTAGAAATATAGAATTGTAATGTAATAACTGTTTACTAGGTGCAGAGAATCCATGTTCCTACATTTTGATATAGATAAGACCAATTTCATTAAAACTATGTGGAAAGAAAAGAATATTCCCTCATTAAACTATTTAAGACCCTTATGATATAGCAATATCTAAAGTTTTACACTGGTTTTTCCTTGATACGTATATATCATTACTTTGGTCTTCCATTTAGTTTTATTGTTAAAGATCAAGTGATATGAAGATGATGAAAAAGCAAATACAGTCATTTCAGTTGTCCACATTGGTAACTTAATTCTACTCCTGAAACTAATATTACACGACATGTTAACTAACTACAATTCAGATAAACTTGAAACAAGCAAACAAACAAACCAAAAAATTCTGAAGTACTTCGATTTCCTTACAGTCCTTGACCAGTTGGCTAAGTGCATCCTTTATTTAGTGTAAAATGGACAAAAGAGGGGAAAAAAGGTTAGTATAATTTTTTTTATCACTGTAAAAATTGTTAACATTTTCTTGAAAACAGTTTAGGTTTATGTTAATGAAATAGGACAACAGGGTTTTTCTAAATTTTTTTTCCTAAAGATTTTATTTATTTATTTGACAGAGATCACACGTGGGCAGAGAGACAGGCAGAGAGAGAAGGGGGCAAGCAGGCTCTCCGCTGAGCAGAGAATCTGACTCCGGGCTCGATCCCAGGACCCTGGGACCACGACCTGAGCCAAAGGCAGAGGCTTTAACCCACTGAGCCACCCGGCAGCCCCAGGGTTTTTCTAAATTTTTTAAATTTTAATTCCAGTATAGCTAACATACAGTGTTATATTAGTTTCGGGTATACAATTTAGTGATTCAACACTTCTATACCTTACTCGGTGCTCATCATAAGAAGGGAGCACAATAGATTTTTGCTGGGTTTTTAATCACAGACTATAAATTTAATAAGACTAAAACATTTTTCTTCAAAAATCTAATGCTTAGAGAGATGCCTGGGTGGCTCAGTTGGTTAAGCATCTGCCTTGGGCCCAGGTCATGATCCCTGGGTCCAGGGATGGAGTCCCGCATTGGGCTCCCTGATCAGTGGGGAGCCTGCTTCTCCCTCTCCCTCTTTCTGCTGCTCCCCCTGCTCCTGCTCTCTTTCTCTCTCTCCCTGACAAATAAATAAAACCTTCAAAAGCTAATACTTTGAATGAGTATTTAGTATCCAACCTTTTGTTGGATGCCTCGGACGCAAAACTTATTTTTTTCTAGAAGTGAATCTGCTCCAGAGATTCTAAGTTTGGGAAAGCCGCCTGGAGGCTCACAGTAAGGACAGGCAGTCAAGAGTCCCAAAGGGAGTCAGTCCCATCCTGAGGAGAAGGGAGGGTCTAGGCTGGAGACGCGGAGAACCTAAGTGTGGGGCTCAAGTCTGTAGGACTATTGCATTGATTTCAGGGAGGAAATAATTCACAGAAGCTCTGGATAATGACCCATCAGATTACACCAAGACAATTTTCAATTTGTAAAGCAGCATCAAAGAAAGTAGTACCTGTAAAGAGGTGAGAGTCTCTATTTTGCTCTCTTCCTAGAACATGGAAGAACTGAGCTCTTAAGACTGAGTAACTTGACATTTTTTAACAAATCGGAAGAAGTAGGAGATATTTATGTCATTAAGTGTCAGTGGTGCTTAAGTGTTTACTTAGAAAAGTAAAAAAGATAGAATTACGTTTGAGTCCTGTGTTCATGAAATTCTCTATAAGTGCTGTTCTATCATATAAGGCATCCTGTCATATTAGCTCTAATTTAATTCAGCAAATGTTTATTAAACACTTATTATGTATCTGGCATTTTAATAATGGCTTAATCGGTCATTTTTCATTGACAAGGCCTGCTAAAATGTTCAATGTTAAGCTAATTCATTTCTAAAATGCTTCAAAATATTTTTTTGTTTTTTTATTTTTTAATTTTTTTTCTTCAAAATATTTTTAAGGTCAAAATGGCTTTTAAATATATTGTCAATTTCTATTCCCTGTGTTACAGAAACTTTAAAATAGCTGTGCTTTGGGGCGCCTGGGTGGCTCAGTTGGTTAAGTGTCTGCCTTCAGCTCAGGTCACGATCCTGGAGTCCTGGGATAGAGTTCTGCATCGGGCTTCCAGCTCAGTGGGGAGTCTGCTTCTGCCTCTGCCCCTCACTGCACTCGTGCTCTCTCACTTGCTCTCTCGCTCTCTCTCAAATAAACTCTTTGAAAAAAATAAAAAAATAAATAAGATAGTTTTGCTTCATATTTATTATCTGAATAGGAACCTTAGTTTATCAATATGGTTTCACCTATTGTTAAACACATTTCTTGTACCCTTATAGAAGACGCAGTGATTGTGCCCACAGGACATCAAATCATTTGGATGAGAAGCAAAAAAAAAAAAAAAAAAAAAAAAAAAAAAAAAAAAAAAAAAAAAAAAAAAAAAAAAAAAAAAAAAAAAAACAAAAAACAAAAAACAAATCCCAATTATCCAGATGTTGAGCTTAAATAATACCAAACATCTGGTGTTTCCAAATAAATTTTTCTTGATTCTGCAAAGCTTTAATTTTTAAGAATGGAGACTTAAATGTCAGACCCAAAATATTTCTTAGCCTAAAATTAACACACATGAATTTGTGACATGTTGGAAAGACATTATTTCAAGAGGTGGGCTGACATAGAAATGCAAACCCTTTTACTTCACAATCACACCCAAAAGGATCATTCTATTACCATTCAGGCGAAGAGATTTTCACTTAAATGTTCTGCCTTTTAATGTCTCTTGTCATTTATTTGACCTATGGTCTTATCCATCTGCTCAGCTTCTCAGTGTTAATAACTATTCAATTCTCAAATTATAGAATATCATGTAGTTAGAATGGTCAAGACCTGAAAGTTTCCAAATTCACAATATGTCTGTGGTTTATAGATCTAAAATACAAAGAACAGAAAGATTTTAGTGGAAAAAGGCATTTTAAACATATGATTTACAATGCAATATGGGAAATAACATATGTTTAAAAATGTTCTTAACATGAAAAAAGTTTAATGTGTGGAAAACCAACGGATATAAATATATCTGTCACAGATTTGATATACAGTCTACGTACAGTTGCCTTTTTTTTTTTTTTGGTGTAAAGGTCAAAGCTTAATTTTTTCCCCTGGTGTACTTATTACCACTTATTGCGAAGATCATTCTTTTCTACTGCTACACAGAGCAATCTCTGTCATAAAGCCAATGTTACATTTAATTGTTCCTGTTCAGGGCTTTTATTTGATCCTGTTGGGCATTTGTCTACCTTTGTGCTATTACCATACTGCTTTAATTACTTTATTTTTTAATAAGCCCAGCTGCATACCAAGAGGGGAATAGTGGCAGTGACTACCTTGGTAGGTAGGAAGACTTTATTGCTGATATTATTTAGAATTTCCTGTGCATATTAATTATAATAATTTTAAAAAACCAACACCTGGTTACTTTTTTAAGAACTTTAAAAATCTATATAGACAATTTACTGCTTAAATGCCTGAATCCAAAAGTGAATTTCTGTCATCATACCCCTTCCTCCCAACCCAGTCGATTGTCTCTGTATAATTTTATTTTTATCGGCTACAGCATGTTCTCCAGAATTTGTTCTTGAAGGAGCCTTGTCTAAATTTGATAATTCTTAATTCCATGTAAATTTTGTAATTTATTTAAAAATAACATAAACAGAACCACTACCCTAAAATAACTACCATCACCAACCACAAATCTAATGCAATTTTATATTGACATTGTAAGGAATTGATAGAGCATTTTAGAATTAATTGACAACTTTATATTAACCACACATTCTAATCATGTATATGAACTATCCCCTTATATAATTTGCTGTGATTCATTTTTTCTCAATAATAACATATTTTTCTATATGAAGAGCTTATATATTTATTGTTATATTTATATATAAAGAATTTGATTCTTAAAAAAATTTTTATTTATTTGAAAGAGAGTGCAAGATAAGAGAGCATGAGCAGGGGGGCAGGAAGACGCAAGCTCCCTTCCCAGAAGTGCGGCTCCACCCAGGGGCTCGATACCAGGACCCTGGGATCATGACCTGAGCCAAAGCAGATACTTAACTGGCTGAGCCACCCAGGGCACAAAGAACTTGATCTTTGGAAGCTCTTCTACATGGAATCCTTGGTACCCTCATTGAAATCATTTATTACTTATAAAAATTATCTGTAGAATCATTTGAAATTTCTATCTAGGAAAGCATACTCCCTGAGAATAATTTTGGTGGTAGATATAACTACAATAACAAATAGATATAACACCAAGAAAAAGGTAGACTGTTGTACCTTTATGATTTTGACTTAAGGTGATCCTTTTTAATAGAACACACAAAGTAAAAATGACGCATGAAGTAATTGCTCAATCAAACCATGAGTAAGTTTCTGTTGCTGCACAACAAAGGACCACAAACTTAGTGTCTTAAAACAGCACTCATTTAACAGCTCAGAGTTCTGTAGGTCAGAAGTTCAGTGATGGCGTGACTGGGTTCTCTCTTTAGGGTCTCATAAGCTGAAAACAAGATGTCAGCTGGCCTGAGTTCTCATCAGGAGCTTAGGGTGTGCTTCTGAGCTCCTGTGGTTGTGGCCGATTTCAGTTTGTTCTGGTTGCCCGACTTAGCTCCTGTTGGATTGTTAGGATCTCCCAGGCTCATAGCCTTCAGCCCTGGTGATTACATACACGAAGCAGCCATCTTAGAACTGTGCCTACCACAAACATTTAAATTAGTTACGATCTTTCCTTAAAATGCACTGGTAAGAGGATGAAAAATCAAGTAAAGGAGAAGGTTATGAGAAACCTCTAAAAATCGGTGGGAAAAAATGGCGAATCTCATAGAAAACAATGGAGAGTTGAAAAGACTTAAATAGGCTTTTTAGGGGTCTCTGGGTGGCTCAGTGGGTTAAAGCCTCTTCCTTCAGCTCAGGTCATGGTCTCGGGGTCCTGCGATGGAGCCCCACATCGGGTTCTCTGCTCGGCGGGGAGCCTGCTCACACACACCCCCTGTCTACTTGTAATCTCTGTCAAATAAATAAATAAAATCTTTTTTTTTTAAATAGGCTTTTTATATTAGAGTCCACCCAACTGTCCATTAAAATATATGCATTTGTCTGCAGACATCACACAGAACCAGACAATCAAACGTATTCACAGGGTAGACCCACATAAAGCTTAACAGATAAACACTTAACAGATAAAGAACAGAAAAAACACTTAACAGATAAAGAAAGCAACCTCCAGCAAGTATCACTGATGTCTAAGACTTTCAGGCCCAACTCTCAGGGCCCTTTCACAAACTCACTGAAGTGAGCCTCATTTGCAATTGTTAACCATCAAGGTAACAAGTTTAAGAAGAGATTGGTTACAAGGCTAGAATCAGGCAGTGTAACAGGATAAACCAGGTACAAAAGATCCATCAATGCACTTTTAATGAACATTGTATCCACATTTGGTGTCGAATACTTTCACCCATGTTCTGACTTTAAACTGCATAACATAAATCACCAGCTAGTAAGCTTCACCCTCCTCTTTTGGTTAAAAAGCATTACCATAGTTCTAGACATCCCTGGAGAAAAGCCTAGAGTTACCATAGACTAGCTACAAGTTAACCCTCTGTTTATACTATAGTATAAATTGAATACATTCAATTTCATTATTGATCAGATACATGTAAATTAAAACTTCCATTGGATATCAATGTCCACCAAATGGGTTGTAATTAAAAGGTTGATATTAGCAAGTATTAGAATAGGGAATAGCAAGAACTCTTACAGCACAGCATCTTTGTAAATTGATAGTGCCCCTTGGAAAAAGTAAGTTTTTTTTTTTAATTTTTTTTTTACCATTTTTTTACCATTATCTAGTAAAGTTGAAGATGCACATATCTTATGACCAAAATTTCCGCCCCTATATATATATATGCCCACCAGAAATATGTGTGTATGTATTTCTTCTAACACATAAATAAAAATAACAAAGTTTTAAGTAATCCAGATGTCTATCACCAGGAAAATGTTTAAATAAATTCTGGTGTGTTCAGACAGTTGAATAGAATATAACAATGAAAACAAACCAACCATTCTGTAAACAAGAGTATAAGAGAAACAAGCATAATTTTGAACATAAGAAGTAAACATAAAACATAGACGAGTCTGTTTATATAATCTCTAGAACCAGGCAAGCTAAACAGTAGTGTTTAGGGATAAAATGATAAATAAAAGCAAGTAAGTGATTATGATAAAACTCTTCAGGGAGTAGAAAGTAGGTGGTCATTGGAGATTGAATGGAGAAATGAGGAAGGCTTCACAGTGGAATTTTAAGCATGTTCATTTTAAAATAATTTGTTCAGCTCTATGCTACAGTTTTGAGCACCTTTCTGTTATGTGTTTATGACTCTCAATTAAAAAGCTATAAAATACAGAAAGTATTCATTTAAATTTTGTAATGTATTAACTGTCATGATTTTATACCAATTGAAAAGATTTTAATTACTCTCTCAAAGAAAATCATGATATTTAATGCCTAAATAATTAGAGCTGTAGCCAAATGAAATCATATTATCAATTCTAGCACCAGAAGTCTGAATTTGCAATATAAGGTTAGCCCCTTAAAAATAATCACTGGTTAGGGGTAGAGGCAAATCACTCATCCTCATGATGTGTGGAGATGGCCCCTGCAGAAATTAATGGACAAGATGATACGAGGCCCCTTTGCAACATTGTACTTGCATTGCTTTACTTTTTCCAAATTACGTTTCAGCCTGAATATCAAGAGTGTCTCCTACTCAGAGGTAAGTGTCCTTCCACAAAATTTATGAAACTTGTCAGAACCTGAAAAGGGCTTTGATGGGCATTTTCCATCTGTCTGCTCTGGACTGCACCACTCCCTCCTCACTGTCCCAAGGGAGCCGACCAGACATCAGAGTAGTCCTCCGGTGCCTGGAAAAATCACTTCATCACTGCCCTGCCTACTCAGGGTAAATCATGAAGTACTCTCAAGGTGCTGGTTTAAAATTTGAGCAGAAATTTTTAACACTTGGCTGTTTGGATGCTTCTCTGGGTGTTCCTTTTCTGTTGAATTCTGCATAACATTTTATGGGATGAGATAGACTGCGTGTTTGTGTTCCCCCCAGATTTCCATGGGGAAGCCTAATCCCCAGTTGCGATGGCATTTGCAACTGGGGTCCTTTCGAGGCTCTGCCCTCATGAATGGGATTCCTGCCCTTATAACATGAATCACAGGGAGCTCCTGGCCCCTTCATCCAGGCAAGGATACAGTGAGAAGAAGTTCAGTCCAAGGAACCAGATACCCAATCTGCAGGGTGACTTGATCTTGGACTTGAAGCCTCAGGGACCTTGAGAAATAAACAGTTGGAGTTTTTTGGGTTTTGTATTTGTTTTTTACTTTTCAATAAGCCACTCATCTGTGGTATTTTGTTATAGTGGCCTGAGAAGACCAAATATGGAGATATATATGAGTTTTATACATGAGAACAATTTGGGAAGTTAATATTATAATTTTTATTCCTGAATCTGGGTACATAAAGAGGGGAAAAAAATTGCTGTGATCTTCTCCCTCAGATTAGTATATTAACAAAACCAAGATCCTAAATTTGAATTTGATGTATACGTTGGTTCGTTTTTGCCTATTACATTACAAAGCTATAACTTTGTACAGTGCGGGGAACTGAAAGGGTGAAACCTCAGAAGACCTTTGGGTGGTCGATTAGTGCTAAGAAGTAATTATTCTGTCACTGCCAGGAATGAGAGGAAGGTGACAGTCACTGTCCAATGCAGAAGTGTAATCCTTTCTGCCCTTTCCCAGCCTCGAAGTAAGGAAGGTACCTCGTTTACTGTCTTTTCCCTAAAAATTTGTCTGACTAGCCATACCTTACTTAATGTTTAAGTTCAATTATCACAACAGATTTAAAATGCCTGAAAGCTAGTCACTCTCCATCACCTTAAATTTCCAAGTCCAAGGGCCATTTCTTTCCTAGTCTAAAGGAATTGCTCACCACCCCCCCCCCCCCTCAGGGCTTCATTTAAATAATCTTTGTGTCCCCTAGAGGCATTTCTGGTTTGTCTCCACTTCACCGGCCACTCCTTGAGAATTCTTTTGCTGACCCAAGGTCTTGTACTTCAACTTTAAACGTGGAAAGGCTGTGAGCTCCCACCTGGACCTGCTATCTTCTTTTCTGCAAAACAAACAAATGAACAAAGAAGTTGTTTCATCTGGTCCCCTCCCTTGAGATAGTCAATGGAGTTAGTCTCTATTTGCACGTCTAGTCCCAAGTCTTCCCCAGCTCTAGCTTGGTTACATGCAAGTGCCTACCTGCCCAGACCATTTGCTGGGACACTTTCAGAATGGAAATTTTTTTCTCTTTTCTGTGTCCCAAATATATAATCCTATGTTCTGTTAAGTGTTCAGGAATGTGTGCTAGGTTCTAAATCACCATTTACCAACATGTAACAATTTTTTTTTCTTTTTCTCATGAACTAGAGATTAATGACAATCATTCCATAGCAAAAAAAAAAAAAAAAAAAAAATTGACAATCACTTTTTTGCCTGTTTGCTCTGAAGAAGGGTGATTACAGGTTATTCATTCAGGGATCAACTGAATCCATACTGGACTGAACAGAATCCCTAACCTATACCCATTTTAAAAAGTCACTTTCTCTGTGCTTTGGGTGAATTTTATGTGTTTTTGTAATTTCTGAAAGTGTCTCCATTTTCCTTTTTCTCTTTGTGTACAGCCTAGAGGTATTGTCTCTTTCTGGGTCATTTAACTCATTTTACAGTACTTTTTTCATTTCAAGAATCTTTAATTCATTAGTTTTTTTTTTTATATTCTTAAGAATACTTTTTTTTTTTTAGATTTTATTTATTTATTTGACAGAGAGATCACAAGTAGGCAGAGCAGGCAGAGACAGAGAGGAAAGCAGGCTCCCCCCTGAGCAGAGAGCCCCAGGCGGGCTCCATCCCAGGACCCTGAGATCATGACCCACTGAGCCACCCAGGCGCCCAAGAATGCTTATTATTATTATGAGATCTATCATCTTAAATGTTTCAGAGTACAGCTATAAGTACAATGTTGTATGGCAACATATCTGTGAGGTAGAAACTAGACAAGAGCAAGGGAAGGAACACCTTGGGCGAATCCAAGTCCTTGAGGGAGGCATGATAGAGACGAGAACTATAGGCAGGGGCAGTGGTGCCCAGATTACGTGTTAGAAGCCTAGGGGCACAACACCCTGACCTTGTGGTTTCCAAGACCTCGGACTGACAACTAAGGCCCCTAAGTGCAGAGGGAGCGCTCTCCTTTACCACCTCTGCCCCAGGGTAACCCTTAGACTCACTGTAATTCATTTGCATTTTGGATACTGACTCGCCCCCTCACTGAGAAAGGCTGCCTGGAAGGTTCTAGTACACATCCTGTAGGGTCGAAAGGGTCCCCTCCCCACCTGTGGGCAGAGTTCACAGATGGTTGAAGGCAGCCTCCGTTAGAGCGCCTCCTGACTCCTTCCCAGCCCGGAAAAACCCAATAACCTCTAATCCCCAAACAAGCAGGAGGCTGGTTCCTGCTCTCCCACTCCTTTAATATACTGCTTTGTGTTTGCTCCTTCCCTCTGGCTGTCTTTATTCTGACTGGGATCCTCAGGTAAATGCAAGGACTGAGACCCTCGGGTCTAAACGTAGACTCTCCACCGGTAACAGATCCGTAGAACTTAGTCTCTTGTATAACCCAGCTTCAGACTTGTTGACCTCGAATTCATTATGTATGTATCCACTTTTCCTTGCTTCATTTCTGGGTTGTTTTTGTTTGTTGGCTTGTCTACTAGTTTCTTTTTATAAATACTTTGCCTTATATTTTGAAAATCTTGAACACAGGTTTTGCAACCATTTTTAGATTGCTTTCCTCCTTTCCTTTGATTTTAGGGGTTTCGTCTCCTAATTATTATTTTGTGAGCTAACTATGAAAGTTTTACTAATCCATTTCGGAATTTTGGTTTACAGACTCGTATGGAGTGAATTTTCTCTCTCTGCTTTATTGATTTTTGTTTCTTTCTTCCTGGTGACTCCCTAGGGTCCCCAGGCCTGAGCCGTGTTTGCAGTCCTTCTATGAACGGTGGCAATATTGTGGAATTAGAAGGAGCTACGACAGCTGCGGAGCCTGGGTGCTACCTACTCCGGTATTCCTCTGGAGACAAACTCCGTGAAATCCTAGTTCCAAGTAGGGCTCCCCCGGGCGTTTTTCAGCCTCCTTTTTAGGGCAAGGGGAACCCGCCGAGTGTGTTTATTGCAGGCTGTGTATCTGGATTCAGTTCTACCTGCCACGTGCTTGATGGAAGGATTCAGGAGACAAAACTGCGGACCACCTTTGCTTGCTTCTGTTCCCAGAGCAAGCCTGCAGACCTAGTGCCACTTGTTTTCTCTGTTTGCTACTCTTCTGTTTCTTTTCCATGTATGTTTTAATTTTTTGACTGTACATTTTGATTCTGTTCATCGTCGCTGTATATTTGAAACAGAGAGAGAACTCTGCCTGTGAACTTGCTGTGCCATCTAGACAGGGAGTTTCCTTAGCATAAAAATTTCATACAAGATGTGACGCGCTTGCTTTAGTCTTTGCTCCTCACATAGAATTCACAATTACTTAAGTAGCCTGTCACACTGCTCCAGACCCCATGCCTTTATTTTGAAGAGCCTCACCTTTTAAGGGAAGGAGGTACCCTAAGTTGGTTTCTCAGGACCCCTAACTTTTTCTACTATCCAAGATGTCTTTTTTTTACACAAAAAGAACGGGATGGTGAACGCCGGTTATTAGAGGATGACATTCAGGGAAAAAAAAATCCAGTTATTAACCTATTAACCTGTTTTTTGTTATAGTTCTGTTCTAAATATAAAATTCCTGCTGTTTCCTAAGTTCCATACTAGATAGTTTATAGTGTTTTATGTGTCATTCTTTTTTAACTCAAAAATGCTAAAAATGACCTTAAAGTGACTCCATCCATGTTGCCTGGCTTTGTTTATATGAACAGCCTCAGGATCTGTGCACATTGGAGGTTTTGACAACTTTAATTATTCTACACATTTAACTGGTGAGAACTTAATTATTTTAATGTTTCCAGGGGGCTGATGACATAGGCAAGATATTAAAAAATAATAAAGGAAGGCATGTACAATCTGTGACTCCTTCAATTTGTAGCTAAGAATATTGTAGGACCCATAGAATATATCTTACTTTAAATCTCCATTTACCAGTTCTTCAGTGTTACCGTTTTCCAGAGTAGTATCTAATGATAATGTAATATCGTATATATTATATAGAAATATAGATTCCTTTATGCATAATTTATATATTATTATATAGCATATAAATATGTGTAAATATTTTAAAGGTTCTTGTTTTGAATTAATTTTAGATTTATAGAAGATTCCCAAGAATTGTAGGAAGATGTTTCCTGTGTCCTTCACTTAAGTTGCTTAAATGTTATGAAGTATTTGAATGCAAATGGCTGATATGATATCCCTTTATCTTTAAAGACTTTAATGAGTTTTCTAAAAATAAAAACAGTATTTTACTTAACCAAGTGCAATTATCAAAATCAAGGAATTAACAACAACAAAAATACTGGTGCCTAATCTGCATTCCTTATTCAAACTGTGTCACTTATTCCATTAATAGCATTATACATGTTACAAATGTGGCAAAATTTTTTTTTTTCCTGGTCCAGGATCCAACCCACATGTGACACACAGCCCATTAACGCCCTTTGGAACAGTTCCTCAATCTTTTCTGTGTTTTATATCTTTGACTTAAAAAAAAAAAAAAAGTTTATTATTTGTTGAATGACCTTGATTTGACTTTTGTGATGTTTCCTCGTGATTGCATTATGCATTTCAGGAATGCCACAAAGTTCATGCATATCCTTCTCCATCCCTTAGAGAACCAGTCACGTGATGCCCAATTTTCCTTACGCTAATGAGACTGACTTTGATCGTTTGGTTAAGTAGTGCCATCACTTTAAAGTTTCCACTTCTTTGTAATTAGCAAATATAGTGGGTGAGATACTTTGATATCATGCAAATATCCCATTCCACATTGTAATTTCACCTATTGTATTAGTATCCAGATAATTTCTGCTTACCATGATTATTATTATGATCTTGTCAAATGGCGATTTTCCAATTTTGTCACGCCTTCTGGATTAATTAGTTGGCATTCTACCATGAAGATTTCTCTACTGTCCAATTTAATTATTTACTTAAGCATTTGTAATGAGTGATAATCCATTACTAACATTATACTGATAATCCAACTGTGTAAGTCCCTCCAAGCTGACCCCAGTGTCCTTTGGCGTGTCACCATTACTCTGAGGAGCCCTTTACTCTTTCTGGCACAAAAAGATGATCTGGGTTAATTTAATACTTTTTTCTCCCAGCCATAGGCCAGGAAATTAGGTATTTTTCCAAGAAGCTCTGATGCTGTGTTTCCTTTTTGCGCAAAATGCATTTAGAAACCATGTGATAGGCACTAGGTCTGTTCACTACTGCTGGGATATCACTGTGTCTGGGTCCTTTCAGCCGATAGTTAGGAAAATCTTCAGACGTGTGCCTGGAGCTTTCCCCTTTTCATCACTGCAAGGTCTTCCATTGCATGAATGCATCATAGTGCAAGCAACCCTGCATCCATTTCACTTTTTCCCAGGTCCTTGCAATTATGAACCGTGTTGTAATGAAGAATCTCATTCACCTATGTTTTTTAAAGTGTATCTTAGTGGCAGATTCCTCAAAGTGAAATCACCAGTTAAAAGGTAAAAAAATATACTTGTCAGATATTTGCCAAGAGGGTTATATTGATTTGCATTTCCACAAGCAACTATGAGAGTGTTTATTTCCCACAGCTTTTTCACTAGAATATGTCCTCATACTTTTTAATTTTTTTTTGCCATTCTCTTAGGTGATAAATGGTATGTCAGGCAGTTTTTATTTCCACCAATGGCAAGACTAACAATATTTTACTATGTTTAAGAGCCATCTTTATATCTTTCATTGTGAATTGTTTGTGGTGCGTTTGCTCATTTTTCTTAGGAATCTTAGGGTTTTTTATAACTTTAAAGAGTGCTTTTATACGTTAGGAATATAGGCCCTTTATCTGTGATATATGTTTTGCCATTTTTCCTTCCAGTTTCTCAGTTGTCTTTTGACTATGTTTATGGGGGACTTTATCCAGAAAAATGTCTGCTTCTTATGGTTAAACTCATCAATCTTTTATTTTATCTGAATTTCCAGTTTAAGAATACTTTTCGTATGCTCAGGTTACACAGTAATACATCCATGTTTTCTTATGGCTTTTGTAAGGTTTCTTTCTTCTTAAAATTTGTTTTCATTTAAATCTCAGATTTACTTTGTGTTTGTGCTTGTACATATTATGAGATTTAGAACTAAAAGTACATGATTTTCAAATGGTCATTGTCTCAGCACTCTGTTAACAATCCATCTTTACCGCAGGATTCAGATGCTGCTTCTATTAGATCCTGAATTCCACGTGTACTAAGTCTGTCTCTGGGCAGTCTCTTTTATCAGATTTCTCCAATTGTCTTCTTATGTTACTGTTTTCTGTAAAGGGCTTAGATATTAAAACATCATGTGGTGTTGATCCTTTCTCATAGCTTTATCTTTTTCCATAATTTCCTGGCTATTTTTTTTTTAAATTTGCAGTGTTCTTTTTTTGTTTTTTAAGATTTTATTTATTTATTTGTCAGAGAGAGAGAGAGCGAGCGAGCACAGGCAGACAGAGGCAGAGGGAGAAGCAGGCTCCCTGCCAAGCAAGGAGCCCGATGTGGGACTCGATCCCAGGACGCCGGGATCATGACCTGAGCCGAAGGCAGCCGCTTAACCAACTGAGCCACCCAGGCGTCTCTCCTGGCTATTTTTTGCATACATGTTGCTTTCCCTTTGAACTTCAGTATCAACTTTTCCTGTTCATTGCAGTTAGTATTGGGGGAGGGGGTTGGATTACGTTGCATTCATAATTTAGGAAAGTTGATATCTTTAGGATATTGAGTCATTTCACATAAAAATAAAAATTCTCTCCATTTTTTTCATGCGTGCTTTAGGGTCTTTCAAGAGATGCACAAAGATTTGAAGTTGTAGAAAATAAGGTTACAATTGGCATTAGCCCTCACTTTATTGATAAAAGCTAATTTCTAGTTTTCTTTTTTAATTTTACTTTTGCTGTGTGTTATATGGGATATATCAAGCAATTATCTAAAATGCCAATAGCTAGCCTCTCCTGATTTTTGTTTGTTAATAAATGAAAGACTATTTTCTCCATGTTCAGAAACTTTCTCTTTCTTATCCAGTACTTTATGCATTTATTGTCATATCTGTGATTCATAGCTTGTGTACCTATTAATATAAGTTCAGTGAAATCAGTTTCTTCCTTTTCCATATATTTTAAGATATATAAATGAAAATAGATGGTAATGCTAGAATCTTTTATGTGTAGATTTGACAACTCTGCTGCAAGGTCAAAACTGATACATCAGACACATTCTTGAACTAATCACCTAAATAAGTTTGCCACAATAGTATCCAGTTAGCAGGGGGGTATATGCATGGTACATTATTTTATACACCACATATTACTACCCACACAAGAGTAGTAGCAACCAAAGGGGCCATTTAATTGTAAATTTCTTTTAATTGATTAGACTTTTAAATATCCTTTTTACTCAAAATGAACTGAGTCTTTTCATTGCTTTAAAGAAAAAGCAATAAAGCTATGCCAGTAGGAAAATGTTACTGGGGAATTGCAAATTGTACAAAAAGTGTGTTAGGAGAAAATTATTTCCCCAGTATAGTAGTATTAAAATTTTCTAGTCTACGGCAAATTTGAAAATATTTACACTGGCTCTCTATAGGCTTACAGACATGTTACTGTGAACAAGTTACTATAATTATCACAGATTAGGACATCTATTCAAGCTATATCATATAAGTACATCATATCAAGCTATGTCATTTATGATGTCTTTCAAAGGAAATTGGAATCATGATACGTTCTCATAAAGACATCAGTATTCATACCATTAGTGAGGATTTGGTTAATGATAATGTTATTTATTATATATTATATCTATTATATATAATATATTAAATATTTATATATTTATAATGATAATTTGGTTGCACTTTTTTCATTTGATGTAAGATTTGCTCAATGCAATACACAAAACTTTTAGGACATATTCACTAGTTTCTGTCTGCATTTATGTAACCCATATCACGTCAAGATATAAAACAATATCATCACTTCAGATAGTTTCCTTCCACCCTTTTCAAGTCCCCAGTCCCACAATAAGTATCTCACTTTTTTACCTTAGGGATTGGTTTTGTGGTCATAAAAGTTCAAGTACTTAGAATTAGATACCATGTACTCTTTAGCGTAAGGTTTCTTTAGATTAGCATATCCTCTTTGACATTAATCAAAAATGTTGCAAGTATCAATAGTGTGTTATCTCTACCACTGAGTAGCTCTCAGTTGTTCAAATATACTAGTTTTTTTCATTGATGGATACTGAAGTGGCTTGTCAAATTGAACTATTATAGATAAAGCCTTATAAATATTCTTGCACAGATTTTTTGTGGATATATTTTCCATTTCCCTCAAGTATATACTTAGGAATGACAAGTAATGGGGCAAGTGAATGTTTGGTTTATAGGAAATTTCCAAAATATTTCTCAAGTAATGGTACCATTTTAAATTTCCACCAACAATTTCTGAGAGTTCGGATTGCTTCACATTCTTGCCAACATTGATCTGTCAGTCTGTTTTACTTTTAACCATTCTGATGGCTGTGCTGTGGCATCTCACTGCAGTTTTAATTTACATTTACATAACAATAAATAATTTGAGCAGTTTCCAACTGTGTAATGGTCATTAGTATATCTCCTATTTTAAAGTGTCTGTTTTTCTTTTATTTAATTGTGGATGTGAGTATATCCTCTATTTGAGTCCTTTGTCATATATGTGTCTTATGAATGTTTTCTTCTACACTAACGCTTGCCTGTATTTTTTCAAGATGTCTCTTAATGGACAGAATTTTAGCAATTTTGATGAACTCTAATTAGTCACTTCTATGGTTATTAGTGTCTGTAACCTAAGAAACCTTTTCTTGCCCTCAAGTTAGAAGGATATTCATTATTTGTTATTGTTTTTTAGAGTTTTCATGGTTTTTGCTTTTGTATTTAGGAATACTCTTTCTGGAATTAATCAGGTTATTTTGTGCAGGGTGTATTTCTGGACAGAACTCCCGTTTGGCTGTTCGCTGATCGAAAATCAGTACTTGAGAGATAAGTGATGGAGGGAAAGGGAAGTTTCCTTTATTCAGGAAGCCAGCACCCCAGGAAGATGGTGGACTGATATCTCAAAGACCATCTTCTCCAGCCAGGGGAAGCCAGAGGGTTTAAAAATGGGAAGGTGTGGAAAAGGCAGTGGGGCTGCCTGCAGGAGAAGCAGGTTCCAGGCTCTTGGTCAGATGCTGACAGACATGACCTTAACAGATTTGCTGTCATCCCTGGCAGCTGTTTTCCAACATTGTCAGGCCTTACCTTCTGGGAAAGTTTGGTCCTTCACTTCTCAAGGAAAAGAAGTTAGTTTTGCCATAGGTCATCAAGGGACTTAGGTCAGCCTACAAGGAATGCATTAGCTTGAAGCAAGTTAACACTTAAGACTGGCTGGAATGCTGTTGAGTACAAGTCATTTTATATATATAGATAGCTAGAGATACAGATATCCAATTATTCCATCACCTTGCAAAATCATTCTTATACAAATCATGGTTTTCATGCTTTTGTCATAAATACAAAAACCTTATAAGGGTAGATCTATTTCTGAGCTATCATTAGTTCTCTATTATTGATTCTTAAGCCAAGGCCACATTATTTTGCTTATTCTAGATTTATAGTGGGCAATGAAATCAAATAACATGCATTCCTATTTTCATTCTCTCTTCAAGATATATATGTGTGTGTATATGCCAAGGTCCTTGGCATTTCCACATACATTTTAGGAATTTTGTCAATTTCTCTTTTTTAAAAAAGTCCCAGGGATTATAGGTAGGATAACTATGAATATATGAATCAATTTGGGAAGAAAGGAAATCTTGATAAAATGGAATCATCTAATCCATGAATACTGTATATCTCTCCAATTTATTTAAATATTTTAAAAATTTTGTCTGAAATATAAGAATGTTTTCCAGAATATATTAAGCATGCTGTTAACACCATTGTTTACTACTGCCTTATCCAAGAAATGCCATCTGTAGTTATTAAAAAGGAAACCCTTAGTACCATTTTAAAATCTAATGGAATGAAGGCTCTGTCATATATGTTAAGCTTCTATGCTGATAAAAGCAGTGCATAGCTAATACTTGAACTCAGTTCCAGGTTATCTTGGCTCCACATAACTTTGTGGCCTCTTTCAAGCCCTTGTATAATTGATACAGTTGAGTTCAGTTCCCTGATTCTTGTAACACATGTGTGTGACTTTGTGTTGTATGATCCAGGGCAAATCGCTTTCTCTGTTACTGGTTTCTCAACTCTAAAGTGGTGAGATGGTGGTAAGGTTGTCTGATTTCAAAGATATAATGAGGTAATGTCTAGGCACAGTTGGCTCAGTTACACAGGTAACTGTGTTGGAACACAGCCGTCAGTAAAGACCACCTGTTGTCATGATTTTCCTTCCTTCCGCCCCTTCAGCCTGTCAGGCCCTTTCCTGCTTTAGAGACTTTCTATTCCCTTTGCCAAATTTTTAGCTACTTCCAGGAAAAATACTTCATCTTTCATATCATAGCTGAAATACTTCCCCTTGGCAAATCCTTCCAATCATTTCATCCAAAGGAGAGGCATCCATTTGCGATCTCCATAACTTTTTTACTTTGTTGTTACCTCCAAATCAATCAACATGTTTTTTGAAACATTTTTCTTTCAATTTTTTTGTTTCACTTTGTGTATTTGTTTTTCATGTCTAATGTAGAGATTAGACACTGTGCTATTCTCTGTTCATTAATATTTCTAACTAGTATGGTAGAGTGCCTGTCTAATGTAGATACTCAGTTAATATTCATGAAGTAAATTAATTTTCAATAAGAAATAAGATAGTTTTACTTTTAGAAATTTTGATAGTGGTGCCTGAGCTCAGGCATTGGGGTACAGATGGCCCTTCTTTTCACCACATCTGTATCTTTGGGGTAAATACCCAGTAGCGCAATTGCAGGGTCATAGGGAAGCTCTATTTTTAACTTCTTGAGGAACCTCCACACTGTTCTCCAGAGTGGCTGCACCAACTTGCATTCCCACCAACAGTGTAAGAGGGTTCTCCAATTTTCATCTTTTTAATTCAAGTGCTAAGTCCCATCTGGCAGTTCTTATTTTGAAATCTCACCAGAGTTGGAGGTAAGAAAAATGGAAATATTTTAGTTGTTCTTATTCTTCAGAGAAACTTGCAACTGAGACGTGACTCTGAGGAGGTATTGAAGGTGGCAGCTATCATCACCAAAAAGGCCCTCTTCTGCAGAACTAACTCTTTGAAAACAGTTCTTAGAAAATCATGGTTTCTGTTTGTTTCAGGGTTTGGAGTCCTTATTTATTCATTCATTCAACACACACATAATCATTTTGTTCTATGAGTGCTAAGCACTCTTTTGAGAGCTTAGACAACAACTGAACAAAACAATTTGTTACACAACGATAGAATGACATAGATGTTTTTTAAAAGAATATTGAAGAGTTCCCAAGCAAAGATTTTAAGGAGGTGGTCCATCTATTGAAATTCATTCTCTTTTCCTTTCCTTCAAAGACTCACTGTGTGTTCTGCTACATAGGATAAGTCATAGTCCTGATATATTCTGTATTTTCCCACTTCCCATCATCCTCGTTGAGCAATGATTAGGGGTTGCCTGACTTCCCACAAAATCCTCTCTCGTCCTGTGCTCCTTCAGGCATCATCTAAAGATTAGTCAGAACTGTATCTGTTCCTGAGCATGTCACTCAAATACTTAAAATTCTTTAAAAACTCATCTTTTTTCTGGGGATAAAAGACAAGAGATTAACGTAGCCCTGTGCCACCCACCACTTGGCTACCCCCCAGTTTCACCTCATGATCTGTCATTTGCCAGTTGTCTGTCTTTCAAGTTCTTAACCATACCATGGTTTTTCCTTCTCCAGAGCCATACCATATGCTCTTCCTCTGCCTGAAAGTCTTCTCACACCCAGCCAGCCACTTTCTTACATGATCCCTACTCATCCTGAAAAATTAGCTCACAATTCGCCTTCTAAGAAACCCTCACCATCATTCCTACCTCTCCTTGGGGTACAGGCCCGTTTTCTTACGTGAGCTCAAAGCACACTGAATTTCTCTTTTGTAGCATTGTATTGGAGCATTGCTTCATGAGTAATTCACTGTTTGTCTTACCTTCTGTAATAGTAAAGAGGACAAGGACAGTTTTTTCTTGTTCATTGCTAGAATTCTACTACTTAGTATAATTTTTGCATAGAGTAGATTTTTAGTAAATGCTTGTGGAAGGATGACCTATATATTTTTATTTACAAAATGAATGTTTATTTAGAAAGAGAAAAGAAATAGGTTAAACATTTTAAAAACTGACAAATACCAAATAACACAAAATGCAGAAAAATAATGGAACATTTTGTTATCAGCTGCCTCACATACTACTATAATATTTCTCTCCTGTACATTCTTTGTCCTCTTTGGTTGCCTCTAAACATGAAAATTTTGTGTTTATGAATAGAAAAGAAAATGAATTTAGTCCTTCATCTAGCCTAATGAATTTTTTTAAACTTTTGCTAACTGGGAAATATAAAACATACAATTTCACACATAAATGTACTCATTTCTATCAGTTTAGGTTTTTAAACATGGAAAGTTCATAAATTTTAGTCAGATAATACCCCTCAAAAACATTTCATACATTTACCCTCAGACTTCTAGATGGGGATGCCAGAGTACAGGACTGTAGGGTAATATGGCCTCTGGCCACAAGGCTGGTGAGTCAGCCTAGTGGTGGTACGAGTATTTCCTAAAATCCTTCCTAAAATCCTTCCTATCACGTGTTACAGTTAATAATAACTTTACACAGAAGTGATCTTGAGCCCCATAAATATGTCCCCTTTACTCTGAGTTAAATCTTTTCTCCACTCAATTTCCTCTTAGCCAAATCCGTAACAATGACCTTCATGCCACTGCAGTGCTGTCTTAAAGGAAGGGAAGAGAGGAAATAAATAATACTCAACAGATAATGGCCAAATTATCTTTTTAAAATTTTATTTTAATTTTATATTTATTTGAGTATAGTTGACCCACAATGTCACATTAGTTTCTAGAAGCCTGTATTTCCCACTTCAAACCTTTTAAATACATGGCCATGGGAAAACATTGTGTTGACCTCTCAATGACTTTGGAAGCTGAAACCTAAATTTCATTAGCTTTATGATAAGCCTACCTGCTCTGAGCTATTGTATATAGTTTCTTGACATCTCACTCAAACGTTAAGAAACTAGCCCAAGATTTTGTTACCTAGAATTTCCCTTTTGGATAGGTAGATTTTACTACTTTATTTTTTTTAATTTTTAAAATTTTTAAAAAAGATTTTATTTATTTGTCAGAGAGACACACAGCGAGAGAGGGAACACAAGCAGTGGGAGTGGGAGAGGGAGAAGCAGGCCTCCTGCCGAGCAGGGAGCCCCGGTGCAATGTGGGGCTCAATCCCAGGACCCTGGAAACATGACCTAAGCCTAGCCAGATGCTTACCCTACTGAGCCACCCAGGCGCCCCTAGATTTTACTACTTTCATTGGTTTCCCTTTTTGCTGGGGACCCAAACACAGGGGGAGAATTAGCACTTTCTAATTATTGTATTAATTTATTTTTCTCTAAGTCTTCCTTTTCAACCTGTCCTTGTTTTTTTCTACTTTCCTTTCTTCCTCTTTCCTTTTACCAAGAACAAGACCACTCATTTCCATGCTCCTTTTTCAATCCCAAGTTACCAGGCGCATCCAGTCTCCTGAATTAGGGAGGAGGGTTCCCTACTCTTCTATCATGGGATGCAAAGTGAGTGATCATCCTAAAGCTAAGAGCCTGCAGAAAGCACTTGGCAAGTAAAAGGAAGCAATTCCAGGGGGGGAAAATGACAGCTTTTGTTAGGGGAATAGGCTTTATGATGGCCTTCAGTGGGTAGGGATGCTTTGCTGTCTTATTCACAGCCTTGGAAATGTGCCTGTTGAAGTTGTTAATGTTTCACACAGTGGCGGTGACAAGTAACTGTCTAAACTCAGAGCCTTCACGGTAAGTCTCCGTGGATCTTTTGTTTCTTTCCTTCATTTATTCTTTTTTTTGTTTTTATTGTTTAAGATTTTTGCCTCTGTTTTCGTAAGAGATCTCAGCCTCTCAATTTCTTATCATGTCTTTGTTACGATTTTTTTTCAGCTTTATACTTTCTGTAGTATGTTTTTTGTTGTTGTTATGTTCCATTAGCCAGCATAAAGTACATCGTTAGTTTTTGATGTAGTGTTCAGTGATTCATTAGTTGCGTGTAACACCCAGTGCTCATCACCACACACGTCACCCAGTTACCCCATCTCCCCAATCCCCTTCCTTCTGTGATCCTTGTTTTGGTTCCCAGAGTCCAAAGTCTCTCATGGTTTGTCTCCCTCTCCGATTTCTCCCCATTCAGTTGTCCCTCCCTTCCCCTGTGGTCCTCTGTGCTATTCCTTATGATCCACATATGAGTGAAACCATATGATGATTGTTTTTCTCTGCTTGTCTTGTTTCACTTAGCATAATACCCTCTAGTCCCACCCATGTTGATGCAAATGGTAGGTATTCATTCTGATGGCTGAGTAATATTCCATTGTATATATGGACCACATCTTCTTTATCCAGTCCTCTGTTGAGGGACATCTCGGCTCCTTCCACAGTGTGTCTATCGTGGACATTGCTGCCATGAACACTGGGCTGCATGTGCCCCTTTTCACCACATCTGTATCATTGGGGTAAATACCTAGTGCAATTGTTGGGTCATAAGGTAGCTCTCTATTTTTAACGTCTTCAGGAACCTCCATACTGTTTTCCAGTTTTCATCAAGATTTTGCTAGCCAGATTTAGCAAATTAGGAAATGTTCCCTGTTTGTCTACTTTGTGAAAATTGGATATAGAGACTGAATGTTTGCATCCTCCCCATATTCATGTGTTAAGTCCTTAGATTTGGTGGTGAGCCTTCGGAGGTGACTAGGTCTTGAGGACGGAACCCTCAGGAATGTGACTAGTGCCCTGATAAAAGAGACCACAGAGAAACCTCTTCCAAGGAGTAAGAATGCAGTGGAAAGAAGGCCCTGTGGGAATCAGGAAGGAGGCTCTCCCAGACACCATCTTGAACTTGGACTTCCCAGTTTCCAGAACTATGAGGAGCAAATTTCTCTTATTTACAAGTACATAGTCTGGCATTTTGCTACAGCAGTCCAAGCAGACAAAAATACTGAAGGATGAGTTTTCGCTTAGAAACTCTTTCTGTTTTCACAAGCATATCGCGGGTGCTCCATAAGCAGGGATAGATGTGAATTATGGTGACTACCTCTGCTGTCTTCAGCCATTTCACGCATGCCACTTGTGTGCCTTTACATTTGTGTCGTCAGCTTATCTGAATTTCACAGCTAATACGATGGACTTCCTTCCAGGAGGCAATTCCCTAATTACTTGGACCACATAGTCTAAGTGGATGATATGACATGCTAAACTGTTCTCTTTGCCATAGACTTTTGAATTTTATGCAAGAAAAAGGAGCATCATTCTAATGTAGAATTTCAGAGATGATGTGTAGTCAACCTGAGAGACATTGTGTGTGCTTGTGTGTGTGTGTGTGTGTGTGTGTGTGTGTGTGTGATTATACATTCTTCTGATGTCCGCAGGGTGGACTGGATGATAAATGATGCCATTTCATCATGAGCTTGGCTCCATATATTTCACAAACATGGACATTGTAACTTGCCCGACTAGGATCCAGAGGTGTAGTGAAAACTTATTATAGATGGGGTATAAAAAGGGCTGTCCTTTATTATGGAATGGACAGCTTTTTCCCTGAACCTTTCTAAGGTTTCCAGACAATGAAGCCTGTACTCACAGAGAATATAGCAGGAAAGTGTGTGATGTGCCCCCCATGTCCCCCAAGCAGCTTTGTATCAGTGCTATCACAGATGAAGTCCCAGCAGAGGTAACTGATAGGTTAATTAGGGGTGTGAGCAGATGTAGAATTGAGAGCAAAGAGGATGATTTTATAATTTCTAGTGTATGTTTGGAAAAGGAAAACTTCCAGGAAAATATGCTATTTTTGTATTAGAAACAGGTTTTATTATTTAAGTATCATCATATAGTATGTATTGCCATGAAGAACATGTAAATAGGCAAAAGTAGGCAAGTTTATTTAATTACATAAAGTCAAGTATTTGGCAAACCTAGTATTTTTAGAAAAGGATTATGTCATCTTTTCCAGGGTTCCTTATCAGCACTTTACATAAATACAGTGAGACAGTATGTTTATACTTTGCCTTAGATATTATTAATAAAAATCTAGTCACTTAAAAGTGGATAACATATTATTTGTGGCTCTTTGATTTTTCACAATGAAGTTATATATAAATGTGTGTATATATATATATATATATTTATCTGGATTGTAAATTCTTTAAATTCTTACAATTATTTTTTATTATTTATGATGCTGTGTATGTGGTAAGTACTAAGTAAATGTTTGAAAACTTGAATCCCATCAGGCAGATTTTCCTATGCAAAATTCAGAGTTTTTTTCTTAGTTACATATTATTTTGACCATGACCTTCTCACCCACTAAACACATTCCAACATTTAGAAACAGAGAACAAGGATTGCAAATGTTTTCTGGATGGGGCCAGATAATAAACAATTCAGGCTTATTCAACTTGGTTGTGCAAACTAATGGGTGTGGCTGTGTTCCAGTAATTTTATTAACAAAAGCAAGAGATGTGCTACATTTGGTCATTATTTGACACTTAGCAGATTACATCGTCACCTAAATACAGCTCAAGCCCATTCAGTTACAAAAATATGTTCCCCTTTTCTTCCCCCTATTATCAGATTCAGGTTCTAATTTGATTAACATCTTCGTTATGGATAATAAAGTTGTGCACCAAGTTAGGCTCGCTAAGTCCCATTTTTATATATTCCACATAGGACATCTACAGAAATGGAACTTTTACATTCTGGCTATGATTAATTTATTACACAAATCAAGTTCCTTCAACTTTATTACAGATTCACAGTCTGTGGGATAAAACTTATTAGCAGCTCTCCTTACAGAATAGAAACAGAGCATACTAGTTTGCTTAAACTTGTGGAAAACATCAGTTTTGTATCAGCTTGTCAATTGCACCCATTTACCCCTCTTTCATCTCAGCCACATAATTTATTTTGGAAGCTTTATTGTTTCTGTTTCACTGAATTCTCATTTCTTAGATCCACTGCCATAGGGTAGCACCTTTTAATAAAGTTTCATTCCCCAAAATGCCACACATGATGAAAAATAGTACAGAAAATAACAAAAAAGGAGGAATTCAGTGATAGTCAGTGATTCCTACACTCCTGGACAAGACTCTCAGTTAGTCTTCTATGTGGCAGAAATGGTGACACCTGTTACATTTCTTTTAAGAAAAGGATTCTGATCACCATTTTTCACCCCACTTTTGTAAAAATGTCTTTTTTTTTAAAGATTTTATTTATTTATTTGACAGAGATCACAAGTAGGCGGAGAGGCAGGCAGAGAGAGAGGAGGAAGCAGGCTCCCCGCTGAGCAGAGAGCCCGACATGGGGCTCCATCCCAGGACCCTGGGATCATGACCTGAGCCGAAGGCAGAGGCTTTGACCCACTGAGCCACCCAGGCACCCTGGTTTGTTCCTTTTTAACTTGTTTATTTGTTTTGTTTCTTGAATTCCACATATGACTGAAATCATATGGTATTGTTCTTTCTGTGACTGACTGCATTTAGAATTATACTCTCTATAGAGCCATCCATGTCGTTGCAAATGACAAGATTTTGTTCTTTCGTGGTTGAGTAATAGTCCTGTGTGTGTGTGTGTGTGTGTGTGTATACACACATGCCACTTCTTTATCCATTCATCGATCCATGGACACTTGGGTTGCTTCCATAATTTGGCCATTTTAAGTAATACTGCAATGAACTAAGTTAGGCTCGAATTACTACTTTCATATCCCTTGGGTAAATACACAGTAGTGGCATTATTGGGACTGGATCATATGGGAATTCTGTTATTAATTTTTTTAAGAAACTCCATTCTGTTTTCCACAGTGGGTGCACCAGTTTGCCTGAGGGTTCACAAGGGTTCTTTTTTTCTGCACAGCCTGGCCAGTATTTGTTGTTTCTTGTGTTTCTGATTTTAGCCATTCTGATAAGTATGAAGTGATATCTCATTCTGGTTTTGATTTGTATTTCCCTGATAACTAGCAATATTGAGCATCTTTTCCTATATCAGCTGGCCAACTGTATGTCTTCTTTGGAGAAATGTCTACCATGTTTTCTGCCCATTTTTTACTTGGATTATTTGGTGGGTTTTTTGGTGTTGTGTAAGTTCTTTATGTATTATGGATACTAACCTTTTATCAGATTCATCATTTGCAGGTATCTTCTCCCACTCAGTCGATTCTCTTTTAGTTTTGTTGAAGGTTTACTTCACTGTGCAGAAGCTTTTTATTTCGATGTAGTCCCAGTTGTTTATTTTCGTTTCCCTTGCCTCAGGAGACACATCTAAGAAAATATATCCAAGGCTCCTCTCAGAGATATTCCTGCCTGTACCCTGTGATTTTTATGGTTTCCTGTCTCACATTTAAGTTCTTAATCCATTTTGAGTTTATTTTTGTATATGGTGTGAGAATTTTGTCCAGTTTCATTCTTTTGCATGTAGCTGTCCAGTTTTCCCACCAGTTTTTGAAGAGCTGTCTTTCCTCCATTGAATATTCTTATCTCCCTGTGGAAGATTAATTTACCATACAACCATGGATTTCTGGACTCTCTATTTCCTTCCATTGATTTTTGTGTCTGTTTTAGTGCCAGAACGATACTTTCTTGATTATTACAATTTTGTAGTATGTCTTGTTATTTGGGATTATGATACCTCCAGTTTTGTTCTTTTTCAAAATTGCTTTAGCTATTCAGGGTTTTTGTGGTCCATACAAATTTTATGATTATTTGATCTAGTTCTATGGAAAATGTTTTTGGTATTTTGATAGGGATTGCATTAAACTGGTGATTGCTTTGGGAAATAGAGGCATTTTAACAATATTGATTCTTGCAATCCATGAACATGGAATATCTTTCATTTGTTTGTATCATCTTCAGTTTCTTTCATCAGTTTTTTATGATTTTCAGAGAACAGACCTTTCACCTTCTTGGTTAAGTTTATTCCTAGGTATCCTTTTTGGTACAATAATAAGTGAGATTGTTTTCTTAATTTCTCTTTCTGCTACTTCATTTATAGTACATAGAAATGCAATGGGTTTTTGTATATGGATTTTGTATCCTGTGACCTAATGAAACTCATTTATCAAATAGTTTTTTGGTGGAGTCTTTTGGGTTTTCTATATATGGCATCATGTCATTTGTAATCAGTGAAAATGTTACTTCTTCTTTATCAATTTGAATGCCTTTTATTTCGTTTTTGTCTGATTGCACTGGCTAGGACTTCCAGTACTATGTTGAATGAAAGTGGTGAGAGTGGACATCCTTGTCTTAGTCCTGATCTTTGGGGAAACTCTCAGTTTTTCACTACGGAGTATAATGTTAGTTGTGAGTTTTTAGTATCTAGCCTTTATTATGTTGAGGTATGTTCCCTCTAACCCTACTTTGTTGAGGTTTTTTTGTTTGTTTTGCTTTTTAATCATAAATGGATGTTGTCAAATGCTTTTCCTATATCTGTTAAAATGATCAAATGGTTTTTATCCTTTCTCTTTTTCATGTGATGTATCATGTTGATTGATTTGCAAATATTAAACCTAAGAATAAATCTCACTTGATTATGGCAAACAATTTTTTTAAATGCATTGCTAGAATTGGGTTGCTAATATTTTGTTGAGGATATTGGCATATATGTTCATTAGAGATACTGACCTACAATTCTCTTTTTTGGGGTAATGTCTTATTCTACTGATATTAATGTCAGGATAATGCTGGCTTCATAGAATGAATTTGGAAACTTTCTTTCCTTTCTATTTTTTTGAATAATTTTGAATAATTGTGAGGAATAGGTATTTACTGTTCTCTAAGTGTTTAGTAGAAT
>PISX010015452.1:30442-49604 GCA_004024625.1 Mellivora capensis
CAGAAGATATGAACAGACACTTCTCCAATGAAGACATACAAATGGCTATCAGACACATGAAAAAATGTTCATCATCACTAGCCATCAGGGAGATTCAAATTAAAACCACATTGAGATACCACCTCACACCAGTTAGAATGGCCAAAATTAGCAAGACAGGAAACAACGTGTGTTGGAGAGGTTGTGGAGAAAGGGGAACACTCTTACACTGTTGGTGGGAATGCAAGTTGGTGCAGCCACTCTGGAGAAGAGTGTGGAGATTCCTCAAGAAATTAAAAATAGAGCTTCCCTATGACCCCGCAATTGCACTACTGGGTATTTACCCCAAAGATACAGATGTGGTGAAAAGAAGGGCCATCTGTACCCCAGTGTTTATAGCAGCAATGGCCATGGTCACCAAACTGTGGAAAGAACCAAGATGCCCTTCCACGGACGAATGGGTAAGAAAGATGTGGTCCATATACACTATGGAGTATTATGCCTCCATTAGAATTCACCTATAAAGCCATCTGTTCCATCTGTTCCTGGACTTTTGTATCTGGGAGATTTTGATTACTAATCCAAATTCATCAATGACAACAGTCTGTTCAGGTTTTCTATTTCTTCCTACTTCAGTTTTGGGAGGTTGTTTGTTTCTTTGAATTTATACATTTCTTCTAGGTTTTCCAAATTGTCGGCACATAATTCTTCATAATATTCTCTTATAATCCTTTATGATCATTATATTCTTACTCTCTTATGAATCCTTATAATTTCTGTGTTGTTGGTTGTTACTTCTCTTCTTTCATTTCTGATTTTATGTGAGTGTTCTCTCTCTCTCTCTCTCTCTCTCTCTCTATCTCTGTTTGATGAGTTTGGCTAAAGGTTTATCGGTTTTGTTGATCTTCCAAGAGAAACAGCTCCTGGTTTCATTGATATATTCTATTGTTTTTGTAGTTTTTATTTCATTTTTTTCTGCTCTAATCTTTATTTCCTTCCTTTTACTGGTTTGGTTTTTGTTTATTGTTTGTTTAGTTCCTTTGGTGTAAAATTAGATTGTTTGAGATTTTTCTTTCTTCTTGAGGTAGGCCTATATTGTTACACACTTCCTTCTTAGAACAGTTTTTACTGTATCCCAGAGTTTTTTATTGCATTTATTGTGTTTCATTTTCATTTGTCTACATGCATTTTTTTTAAAATTTCTTTTTTTTTTTTTTGGCTGATTTATTCATTGTTTGGTAGCATGTTGTTTAACCTCCATGTATTTGTGTTCTTTCCCAGTTTTTGTTGTTGTTATTGTTTTTCTTGTGGTTGATTTGTAGTTTCTTAGCTTTGTAGTTGAACAAGATGCAGGATATGTCTTCAATCTTCTGAATTTGTTGAGACATGCTTTGTGTCCTAATATATGTTGTATCCTGGAAAATGTTCACGTACACTTGAAAACTAATGTGTATTCTGCTGTTTTAGGTTGGAATGTTCTCAAGATATCTGTTATATCCATCTGGTACAATGTGTCATTCAAAGCCACTGTTTGCTTACTGATTTTCTGCATTGTTGTCTTTTTTTTTTAAAGATTTTATTTATTTATTTATTTGACAGAGACACAGCTGGAGAGGGAACACAAGCAGGGGGAAATGGGAAAGGGAGAAGCAGGCTTCCCATGGAGCAGGGAGCTCGTTGTGGGGCTCTATCCCAGGCCCCTGGGATCATGAGCTGAGCCAAAGGTGGATGCTTAATGACCAGCACACAGGCAACCCTTGATTTTCTGTTTAGACGATCTATCCATTGATGTAAGTGAAGTGTTAAAGTCCTCTACTATTACTGTATAATTATCAGTTACTTCCTTTATATTTGTTATTAGTGCTTTATGTATTTGTATACTTCTATGTTAGGTGCATAAATATTTACAATTGTTATATCTTCTTGTTGGATTGTTCCCTTTATGATTATATAGTGTTATTCTTTGTCTCTTGTTAAAGTCTTTGTTTTTTGTTGTTTGTTGTTGTTGTTGTTTTTAAGATTTTATTTATTTGACAGAGAGATCACAAGTAGGCAGAGAGAGGAAGGGAAGCAGGCTCCCTGCCGAGCAGAGAGCCTGACGTGGGGCTTGATCCCAGGACCCCGGGATCATGACCTGAGCCGAAGGCAGAGGCTTAACCCACTGAGCCACCCAGGCACCCCAAGTCTTTGTTTTGAAGTCTATTTTGTCCAATATAAGTATTGCTACCCTGGCTTTTTTTTTTTTTTTCACTTTGCTTTGCATGGTGAATGTTTTTCATCCCTTTACTTCCAAACTGCATGTGTCCTTAGGTCTGTAATGAGACTCTTATGGGCAGCATATAGATGAGTCTTGCTTTGTCACACTTAGTCTTTCAATGGAGCATTTGGTCTATTTACATTCAAAGTTATTATTGATAGGTATGTACTTATTGCCATTTTGTCACTTGTTTTATGGTTGGTTTTATAGCTCTTCTTTGTTTCTTCCTTTGTACTCTACCCTCACAGTTTGCTGGTTTCTTAGGTGATGGACTTAGATTCCTCTCTCTATTTTTTTTGCATATATATTATTACTCTTTTGATTTATGGTTACCGTTCGATTTATATATAATATACATATGCAGTCTATATTAAGTGGATGGTCACTCCACTTAAAGTTTGATACCATTCTTTATTTTCTCTCCACCCCACATTTTAGGTATATGTTTCTACACTTTACATCTTTTTTTAAAAGATTTTATTTATATGTTTGAGACAAAGAGAGTGAGAGAGAGAGAGCCTGAGGAGGAGGAAGGTCAGAGGGAGAAGCAGACTCCCTGCTGAGCAAGGACCCCCCAATGCAGGATTCAATCCCGGGACTCCAGGATCATGACCTGAGCCAAAGACAGTCACTTAACCAACTGAGTCACTGAGGCACTCACTTTATATCTTTTTTACTATGTAACTCCCTTGACTGAGTTTTATAGATATACTTTATATTATTGCTTTTGTTCTTTCTACTCTCCTTACTCCAGTTTATGGTCTTTGCTTTCCAAAAAAAATCTCCTTTTAAGACTGGTTTAGTGCTGATGAATTCCTTTAACTTGACAGGTAAAATATTCTTGGCTGCAAGTGTTCTTTAATTTCAGTGTTTTGAATATATTATGTTACTCCCTTCTGGCATGCAACATTTCTGCTAAAAAAAAAATCTGCTGATAGCCTATGGGGTTTCCCTTTTATGTTACTGTTTTCTTTTCTCTTGTTGCTTTTAAAATTCTCTTCTCATTACTCTTTGTCATTTGAATTGCCATGGGTCTTGGCGTGGACCTCCTTTGGTTGATTTTTTTTTTTTTCCCTGGGGCTCTCTGTGCCTCCTTAATCTAGATTTCCATTTCCTCCCCCAGATTTGGACAGTTTTCAGCTGTTACTTCTTTAAATAAATTTTCTGCCCTCTTTTCTCTCTCTTCTCCTTCTGGGATCCCTACAGTGCAAATGTTACTATGCTTGATGGTGTTGCTAGATTTCTTCACTTTTTGTTATTATTTTTTCTCTTTCCTGTTCAGGTTGATTGTTTTCCCCTAGCCTATCCTCTGTTTCACTTAACTGTTTGTCTGCTTCCTCTAGTTTACTATTTATTCCATTTAGTGTATTTTACTTTCACTTATTGAGTTCCTCATCTCTGATTGGTTCTTTTTTATGTTTCTTCTCTCTTTGTTGAGGGTCTCATTAAGGTCTTCCACTCTTTTCTCAAGCCCAGTGAGTATCTCTGACCATTGCTTCAAATTTTCTATCAGGAATATTGCTTAATCCCATTTTTTATAGCACTCCTGCTGTGATTTTGTCCTCTTCTTTCATTTGGGGCGTATTCCTCTGTCTGCTCATTTTGTCTAACTCCCTGTGTCTGTTTCTATGTGTTAAGAACGTGTTATGAATGTCAGTTCTGTCTTCTGCTCTTAAAAGTAATGACCGTTTGAAGAAGAGTTCCTGTAGTGCCCTGAAGTGCAGTGTGCTGTCCCCTGTTCACCAGGACCTGGCACTTCAGGGGTGTTTCCTGTGTGTTCTGTGCAATCTGTGGTTGTGACTGAGTTGCTTTTGCCTTTAGTCCAGTTGTCTGCACTGACTCTCTTTTTGGTTGTAGGCAAAGTTTCATCCCTCTCTTATTAGTGGATCAGTTTGGGGCTTGACTTGAGTCAGACCAGGTGTTGGCCAGAAATGCATTAGCAGGTAACTACATTGTGCTTTCCCTGTCTTGTCCCCTCAGAACCTGAGCAGCCTTTTTTGGTAGGTGGGGCCTGAAGTCAGAACCAGTGTCTGTGAGAAGCCCACTGCTGGGCCTGCAGTTCCCTGCAGAACTGGTATATATGGTTATCTTCCCCTCTCCCTGGAACAGGAGTCATCTGAGGTGGTGCTGGCTGTCGGGGCTGCTGGCACAGCATCTGGCCTGGAGCACTGCTTTGATGGGCTCTGGTCAAGGGCGTTTGCTGGGAAATCCACAGGACAATGTGGGACAGGGCTGGTGGTGCCATCAGCATCTGCTGTAGAAGGAACATCTACCCACCAGGGAAATCTGTCTAGGCCACCAGGTTGGAGGTGGCAGATCCGCAGAAGTGCCCAGGGGCTGGGCGCACTATTAACAAGCTAGATAGAGAGTGTTGGAGCTATGCTGACTCCCACAGATGTCCTATATCTAGGCTGAGGGGTAGGAGAGGGAAATGGCACTTTCCAGCTCATTTTTTTCTTAAGTCTCCTGATGATCCCTGTGAGTACATACTTTGAAATTAGTAAATAAATCTCCCTGCATATACCAATCTCCCTCACACTCAGCCTTGGAAACTGAAACAGCCCTGGGACTTGGTTCCAATCTTCAGCTGTGACCCAGGGCCATTATTGCCCATCCAGACTAGGCCATGGACCTGGCAAAAGCCACACTGTCTTAACATCTGGTAATAGGCCCATTGTCTGAGGACCCTGAAAACCTCAGTGCCACCCTACTGAACAAGGTAATGGGGGCAGTCTCATCTACCCAGTGACCAGATGGGATCTGAGTCCCTCGTAACACATCCACCACCTGCAGACCCCGCTACAGACCCATCTACAGCCTCATCACATTTTCTGATCCGGCCTGACTATGATTCCAGAGATAATTGGATTCACCCAGGGAACAGACAGGAGAATGTCATTATCTGCTGAAATCAGTCTAAAGACTGGAAGAGGTGTTCACTCTTTCAAAGGTACAAGGTAGAATAGAGCCCCAAAATAAATGCCATCAGATGGGGTCAGCTAATATCTTACAGGGGAACCTGGATTACTTGGGAAAATATAGCTTTTTCAATAAATGGTTTGAGAAAACTGGATATTCACATGCGAAATAATGAAATTGAATCTCTCTCTTACACCACTCACATAAATTAACTTGAAATGGGCTAAAGACTTAAATCTAATTGTACCCATAAACCTCTCAGAAGAAAACATAGGGGAAAAGCTCCTTAACATTGGCATTGACAATTTTGGGGGGTATGACATAAAAAAAATAAAAAGTAAAAATAAGCTGGTGGGACTACATCAAACTAAAACCTTCACAGCAAAAGAAAGAGTCAACAAACTGAAGAGAGACAATCTGGAATGAGAAGCTTCTAAGAGATTTAAATAAAATAAAATAAATCAGGTAGGAAAAGATAAATACAGTATGATCTTATTTATAGGTGGAATCTGAAAAAAATGTCAAACTCATAGAAACAGAGTAGAATAGTGGTTTCCAGGGATTGATGGTTAAGGGAAAAGGGGTGATATTGGTCAAAGGGTACAAACTTCCAGTTGTAAGACGAATATTGGAATCTAATATTCAGTATTGTGATTATAGTTAATACTGTATTATATGATTGAAAGTTGCCAAGAAAATAGATTCTACCACACACACATAAATTTTAATTATGTGGGTTAATGGATGTATTAACTAACTTTGTTGTGGTACTCATTTGCAATGTATACATGTATCAAACCATCACGTTGAATACCTTATCCAATGGTATATATCAGTTATATTTCAATAAAGCTTGGAAAAATAAGAATACATTATTTTCAGGTTTTTCCATAATTTTCATTTTTACCTATAAATGAATATTCATTGAATAATTTTATACAAAAATTGATATTAAAATCATTTTATTATAAATTTAAGATTTGATAACAATGACAAAATTTTAACATGAACTAAGGACAGGTTTAAGAATATCTGAAAAATATATTTCCAGCACTAACATCTAACTCACAAATATGGAAAATCTCGATATGTTTATAATTCTGGACTTTGAAATGACAGAATTACTTTGTGTGAATAGTTATCGACCTCCGCAAAGCATCTTTTAATCGTATTGCATCAATTTTTAAGTTATTCTGAGTTATAAAACTTGAAATTCTATCATATTTTAAATATAATTTTAAAATAAAGATTTGCTTACTGCCATTGGAGAGTCATTTTTTTAGGAATAGTTTAAAACAGAGTTAAATACATTTCCATTTATCCTAGGTTACATAAAATACCCATAGTATGGGAGGGTAGATTTTTCTCTTATTGAATCTTTCTTCCAAAATTCTTTATTGATCGGATACCTGAATCCATGAAAATGTTACTTAAGGTTCAATTTCATTTTCATAATAGGTAATTTTGCTCAGAAGCAGTAAGATTTCGGCATTGTGTAAATTCTCTAATCCTCTGAAATAATGTAAGAGACTGTAACGCCTCACTCAACACTAAGGGAATATGGCTGAATAAATCATGGAACATTTAAATGGACTTATTCAGTTATAAGACTAGCCTCTTTCCACACCGTTCCTTAAATTAGATGTGTGTATATCCAAGCATATTATTAAGCACATCTAAAACAATACTTTCAAATAAGTGATATTTAAGCATATGAAAATGAATTACACTAATAAAATAACCAGCCTGCCTTCGAATTAATAATATATAGCTTCAGAATGAGAAATTAGGAGAATTTTTTTCTGAGCATTTATTTTAACATATTTTAAAATGCAATATGTATAGTATCTGTTGGAAATTATCAGATAAACATCATATGCATTTCAGAAGTATGGATGAAAAATAAAAACAATGTCACCAGAATTTCATTCTTCAAAGAAATAAATACTGCTTCAGGTGAAAAAAATTTATTAACATGAAAACTATTGGGTTTATTTATGAGCTGCAAAAGTAAAACTGTCTTCTCTAATTGTATAGATTATTCTTTAGTATTTGAATGTATAATGAATATTTTGATCATCTTGGAAAATACTCATATTTATTTTCAACATATTTACTGTAGGAGGGCTTTATTTGTTTATTGTATCTACGGAAATTTTTTTAAAATAATTTTTTAGTAAGTACTTTTTCTTTGTTTCTTTCTAGAATCAATTCTTTTTAAAGATTTATATCACTGTACTTGAAATATTCTTTTTTTTGCAAGACATCAAGGTATCCACTAAGCAACCTTAACATTCATTTCACAGATTTGCTTTAAATTCCATCTGAAGATGTATTTAAATTGCCAGTGAAGTCTGACAGTTGTTAGTACATTTTACTTAATATTTAACTTTGCTTAAATGTATCTTATGGACCTCCCAGTTTGATTTTATTATAGGTATTTCATTGTTAATAAACATTAGTATAATTATAAGGAGTATAATATACATATATTTTACACATACATATGCAAATACATTTACATATACATACAAAATACATTTACATATACAGTATACCTAGTATAATTATTAGGAGGAGAAGCAGAGTGATAGATGAAAAAGAACACCATGTAACCACAGAGCCATGGCATTTCTAAATGGAGAATAATACAAAGAAACAGTTTTTATCGAGCGAACAGAAACTAAGGTACTGTGGGTGGTATCGGCCTAAAATATTTGTAATTGAAGTCCTAAAACAGAGGAAAAAAAGGTAATGTAGCAGAAAACTCTTTATAGAAATTATGGCAGAAAATTCAAAAATCTGATGAGAAATGTAAATTGACAGATTCGAGAATGTCAGAAAATACCTAAAGAATGGAATAAAAAGGTAAAAAGAACCCAGGCCTAGGCAAAGCATAATCAAGCAACTAAAAATCAAAGATAAAATTTTCAAAGAATTGAAAGAAGTATGATACTTTAAGGCTAACATCAGTTCAAAAATCTGTAGACAAGTCATCAGAAATTGTGTAGATAATGTAATAGCATCTTTATAAATTGCTGCAAGAAAAACAAAACCAGGGGAGCCCGGGTAGCTCAGTGGGTTAGCATCTGCCTTCAACTTGGGTCATGATCTCAGGGTCCTGGGATGGAGTCCTGTGCTGGGCTCCCTGCAGGAGCCTGTTTTTCCCTCTCCCTCTGCCTCTCTCCCGGGCTCATGCTCTCACTCTCTCTCTCAAATAAATAAAATGAAATCTAAAAAAAGAAAGACTCGCAAAACTGTTGAACCAAGGATGATATCTCCAGGGAGAATAGCTGAAAGGATGTGGAATAAAGATATTTTTAGACTACAAAAATTATAAGTAATAACTAACAATTCATCGTCAGCATATAGAGTACGCATAATGCTAAAGGAGTTCTTTAGGCTGATGAAAAATGATATGAGATGAAGCTATTCTAGTAGAGGTGGGTACAGCTCAGTGCTGACAAATTTATAGCTATAATATTTATATTAGGCTAGAATATTGGTCTAAAATTAAAAACTGGGGGCGCCTGGGTGGCTCAGTGGATTAAAGCCTCTGCCTTCGGCTCAGGTCATGATCTCAGGGTCCTGGGATCGAGCCCCACATTGGGCTCTCTGCTTGGCAGGGAGCCTGCTTCCCCCCACTCTCTGCCTGCCTCTGCCCACTTGTGTGTCTCTCTCTGTCAAATAAATAAAATCTTTAAAAAAAATTAAAATTGGAGTTGCCACATTTAAAAGCTAGAAAAAAGATAAAGACAAAAAACCTAAAAGAGTAATACATGTATGTGAAAACAAAATCAATACAGAAATTACCTTAGACCAAAATTGATCTTTTGCAGTAATCAACAAAATTGGTGGTGATTCTACCAAGATGGTGACAGGTTGCCCCTGACGACTCCTCACAGGAATGACTAACAACTGTCCAAGAACAAGGAACCGCTGGGAGAATCCTACAACACTGGACTGTTCCAGAAGCATCCACTGTACCAGGGAGACCAAGACAGATCGCTTTGGAAGGTAAGAGAGTAGCTCCATGTTGACCATACTGCCTGTCTCCCAGGTCAGCACAGTCCTATGCTGAGAGAGTCTCCCTGAGCCTCAGTCCCTCAAGTGGGAAAAGAGAAACCAGAGAGCACACCCAGCTCCCCAGTCCGCAGCAATGTGGGCCACATTGCTGGAGTCCTCACACTCTGGCATTCAATCACAGGGCATGGCAGAGTTATCTTCCTGGGCCATCCACTGGGGAGCGTGACTGTGATGGAGAAGGGGGTGGGTCTCCCAACAGGCAGGACACAGATTTGGCAGATGGTGTTCATACCTGCTGTGCCCAAGTAGTGATCCCAACCTGGGGTCTGGCTCAAGAACCAAGCCAAGGGCACACATCACCTCGTCTCTCAAGGATGTTGGTTGTACACACAGTCGTAGATCGGGTTCTGATAAAGGAGGGTTAGAGACATGGTATCATGAGAGACCTATGGGGGATTGTGCCTCCCAACATAAAGGTGGAAGTGGAGTATTGGACAGAGCTAACGGATCAGTAACGGAACTGAGTGTCAAAGAGTAGATCCACATAAATATTAAAACAGTCTATGATGCCAGATTTAGTATTATAGATAAAAGTTGGAAAACAAGGATCCAGCAAATAAATGGTGCTACTAAATGGGTTATCTATGTAAGGGAAAATGAAATTGGATCCTTAACATTATATTGTAAAATCAATTCCAGAGGAAATAGAATATTTTAGAAGAAATAAACTATTTTAAATTTAGAAGACATAAGAGAATGCTTTTATGATTGAGGAGGGTAGAGAAGGATTTTTAAACATAATTTTTTAAAAATTTTATTTATTGGGGCGCCTGGGTGGCTCAGTGGGTTAAAGCCTCTGCCTTCGGCTCAGGTCATGATCCCAGAGTCCTGGGATCGAGCCCCGCATTGGGCTCTCTGCTCCGTGGAGAGCCTGCTTCCTCCTCTCTCTGCCTGCCTCTCTGCCTACTTGTGATCTCTGCCTGTCAAGTAAATAAATAAAATCTTTAAAAAAAAAAAAGATTTTATTTATTTGAGAGAGAGAGAGAGAGAGATATCACAGGTACAAACCGGGAGGTGTTCAGAGGCAGAGGGAGAAGCGGACTCCCTGCTGAGCAGGGAGCTGGACACAGGGCTTGACCTGAACCGAAGGTAGACGCTTAACCAACTGAGCCTCCCTGGCACCTTGAGAAGGACTTCTTGAACAAGGCATTTCATAAAGCAAATTTTGGTACGCATTAATATAATGAACATACTTTGGTCATCAAATGATACAACCAAAATGAAAAGGCTCAAAGTGTCTTTACAATTTAAAAGAATATATTCAAAACAATGTAAGAGAATCAAAGTCCAGAAATATGAAATGAATTAATGGTTTATCGTGAACCACAATATATAAAAAAGCAAGAAAGGCTGAAGAGACAGGGAGAGAATGTTGAATAAAAGCCATGCATGGACGGCCAATCTACATGGAAGAGACCGCGTTTCGAGAATGAACATAGTAATCAGGACTACAGATTAAAACCGCAACACCTACTATTTCATACTTTCCATACTGACAGAAATTAAGAAGTCAGAGACTATGAAAATTCATAGACTCCTGGGGCAGTTTATGCTGTTTCAAACACATGAACTCTATCATTACGTAGTAAATGGAAATCATATGTAGCCCACAAAGTCTTGTACATATGGGGTAAATGCATCCCCTTGTGTATGAGAATATATAAACAGTATCACTTCTAAAGTAAAACATTGGCCGTGATTCACACGTCCCCTGACAGTAAAATAACAGAGTTGTAGTGTATTCACAAAATGGAATAATATACTACAGTGGAAGAGAAGACACTAGAATTAAATGACTTAAAATGGATTTATGTGGGAGAAAAAGGAATAGGAAATGGTATAGTCACAGAAGAAAATAGTATGATTTTATTTATATCATTTTTTAAAAAACAGCTCATCTGTTGTTTATCATTGACTTAAAAACATCAGAGCAAAGCATGTAAATAACACAGAGTTCAAGACAGTAAAACCTGCAGTGGGAAGAAGATGCTTCCGTGGTATTTGTATATTCTTTACTTTGCTTGGAACTGGTTTCGTGGGTGTGTGCTCTGCAAACAATCATAAAAATCTTGTGTCCACGTATGTTATACTGTCTTTTTTCTCAGTAGATAAATAAGAAGTAAAGAAAAGTCTGGGGAACGACGAGCAGGATGAATGTGTCATATATACCCATATCTTTGTAATATTTTTGAACACCAAAAATAGATAAAAAAGGTTTCAGGCAGGAAAAAAATATGAACCTTAAAAGAAACATGCCACCAAAAAGTAATGAGATAACCGTCCCATCCAGTGGAAGCTAGGTGACAATAAGGCAGCTCTTGGTGCACTAGAAAAACGTAGAATTTTATGGAAGTTAAGTATAGAGGAAGATGTATATTCCATATTCACTTTGTGAAAAAAAATTTTTTTTTAGAAACTGCTTAAGCAAAATGAAAGTGATATCAGTGCTCTCTTCGGCAGCACACACACCGTAAAAAAAGTGATACCAAAACATGGGAGAAATTCTTTGCAATGAGCAATAGAACCAACCAAGCAATGACATGAGGGAAAAAATTGCAGAATGAGGGTGAAACTAGTATTTAGGTATTATTTGACATAAATTTAAAAAGAGCCCATTTAGCCCAAGAAGACTATATTTGAAAAGTGGAATTAGTTTTATTTGAAAGATGGGGCAAGCAGGGGCGCCTGGATGGTTCAGTTGCTTAAGCCTCTGCCTTCAGCTCAGGTTGTGATCTCAGGGTCCTGGGATCGAGCCCCACATCGGGCTCCCTGCTCCATGGGGAGTCTGCTTCCCCTTCCCTCTGACATGCTCTTTCTCTCTCAGGCTTTCTCTCTCAAATAAAATCTTTAAAAAAATAAAAGATGGGGTAACCAAAAGCCCAAAAAAATCTCAGTGGTTTCAAGGCATAACAAAGATCAAAACAAAAACGGTATGATGAAATCATGATCCAGAATAGAAAAAAAAGCAAATGGAAATGTGGCGTTATTGTCACTAGGGGTCTTAAATAAGGGCACATTAGCCCTAGCAATAACAACAGAAGCCATGTCACTGTGACAACAACAGTCCAACAACTCTAACTGGGGAATTCAAGTTAAAACACACGTCTTGTGATACCACTTGGGGGTAGGGGGCCGATTCCACAGTAATTAATAATTTGCTATATTTTTTGGTCTTATTAAACTGTGCCATTGCACTGTTTTCAAGTCTTGGATATTCTAATTTGGGCTGCGTAGAATAGAAGGTTTTAAATATTGACAAGATTAAAAATTATAGTTGTAGAAAATTAGGTGATAGGATTTGGAGGTGGTTGAAGTAGGGTTAAGGAGAAAGACAGGATATCCTCTTCTCACATTGTGAGGAGTTCAAAAAAAATAAGAAATATACATGTTATGTTACATAGCTTTGTATTTCTTAATGTTTGTATGCCCCAAACTTTTGTATTTTGAAGCCCTAACCCCCAAGGGGAAGGTATCTGGAGATAGGGCCATTAGAGCGTAACTATAGTTACATGAGGGTGTGCGTGTGGAGTTCTCAAATGGAATTGGTGTCTTAGAATAGAGACAGCAGAAGCTGATTTACACACTCTGGCTCTCTTGCTCACACTCGTGCTCTCACACGCACACTCTCTCCCTCTGTCACTCTCTCCACCAGGTGAGGACACAGTGGAAAGGACTCCCGTTTGGAAGCCAGGAAGAGGGCTCTCACCAGAAACAGAATTCGTCACACCTTAAGCTTGAACTTCCCAGCCAGGGGAACTGGGAGGAATAAATTTCTATTGTTTAAGCTCCCCAGACGGAGGTATTTTGTTATGGCAGCCCAAGCATATGAAGAAGATAATCTTGAGTGTTTTATTTAAAACTACAAAGGTGATGGTTAGAAAAAAGTTAGACTGACCATAAAAATGGCTAAATAATAAAAGGAGAGTGAAGTGAAAGTTGAGTTGTTTTTTTTTAATCCAAATATTTCATTGCAGCCTGTAAATGGATAATATCTATCGCTGGTGAATCGAAACAGCACCATGACCATGGTATTTGGATAAAGAGTTAAGCATTGCAAGAATCAAAAATATAAATAATTGAAAATGATTGTCTCTGAAGACTACTCAGTGGAAAGAAGGGGGTAAGTTGATTCAGTCTAAATTTTTCTGTATCATTTAATTTTAAACAGTAGCATGTGGCACTTTGAGTCAGAAAAGGAAAACCAAACATGCAGAATGCCGTCTTATCAATGGCCTTGTGAGGGAAATTTTGCATAAACATGGTTTATAAGTCCCTGAAATAGAAGAGCTGCATTTCCCATTTCCCCTGCATCTCATCATCATACATAACCCACAACCGAGTGTTTTGCACATGGTGGGGCTTAACAAATACAGTTGACTCACAAAGTTTATGTTAATAACAAGAGAGATGCTGCAGGGACACCCCACGAGTTGCGATCCTTGTGGTTTACTTGGTCCAAATGCTTAGGTAAGGACAAGAAATTGATCAGTTTGGAGCCTCGGTCATTAAATTAATAATGAAGGCCAGGGATATGGGGACCATAGATTCTGTCATTTCCCTTTATATGTGAGAAAAACAATAAGGATGCTCATGACTTCAGGGGAACAAAAATATTAAAACCTAGACTTGTCTTGAGAAAGTTAACTCATCATGCACATAAAGCTGAATCGATTTTTAAATTCTATATCTTCTTAATTGACTTTAATTGCTAATTCTTGTCAACAAGGACAAACAAGTCTTGCATTTTAAATGAAAGGATGCAAGCCATATTCAGTGCCGCCATGAAATTTCCAAACCATTTCATATGCAATAGCTGTAGTGGTCTTTGCTTCTACAGAGAAGCAAAAGAGAGTCACATTAGATTCTATATTTCAGATACTCTCCGGAAAATCCTATGCTGAAGAATGCGTATTCCATGAAATAGTAATCTTTTTTCCTTTGTCATGAGCATACATTAAAAAATGGAAGTGATTGTAGCAACTTAGCATTATTTTTCTTTCTACTTAGCCCTATGTTAAAAAAGAGGTCTCCTTTTATTTTGCATCTCTGGATAATAATCATCCTTTTTCAAACTGGATGAAACAAATTTTCCAGGCCCCTACCACAATATGACACCTCTGGGACTTCGTATAAAACTAGGAGACTTAAAATCCATCATTTCTCATACAGTTACGTAACAGGTACATAATTCTGGTTGCTGCATCTTTCAGACTCCACTGATAATCTCATCTAATGCTCAGCAATCGCACTGATCAAAAAGTTGTCCACAAAGAGAAATCGGTAGCTTTGAGTATTTATTCACTGACTCAACGGAAAGCAGTCAATTAAGCATGTGTCGATCACAATCCAGCTGTAATGCCAATTCTAATATCAGTTTCTTTCCATCAAGTTTCTCTTCCTTAGCCAGAAAATCATGAAGCAACAAACACACCCGGTAAAACCAGGCATTTGTTCTTACTGTCCCATCTCAGGTGAATCTGCACAAATTTGATTCCACGTCCCCACTCCTGAAGGAGAGAGTACTCCTGACAGTTTTTGTCCTTTAAAGGATTATTGAATTTTAGTTAAGATCGCTTAATGCTAGTTGAGCAATATGTGGGTAGAGCAAAAACAGTTTGGGGGAATTTAATACAGGAAGGACATTACACTCATTATGATGTATAGTATGAAGAACATTTTCTTTTTCAGAAAGTTCTGAAACTTTCTGAAGTTTCAGGGGATGCCTGGGTGGCTCAGTTAGTTAAGCGGCTGCCTTTGGCTCAGGTCATGGTCCCAGGGTCCTGGGATCCAGTCCCCCATCTGGCTTCGCTCGGCAGGGAGCCTGCTTCCCCTCTCTCTCTGCCTGCCTCTCTGCCTACCTGTGATCTCTCCCTCTCTGACAAATAAAATCTTTAAAAAAGGAAAATTCCTGATGTTTTTTATTCTTTGCAACATATTTCATATTCTATACAATTGTAGCCATCTATTTTTTCTTTAAATGTATGTATACACATGTGCATAAACATTATGTGCTAAAGAGAGATGAACCTTTTTTATACTTATTTTTAACTAGGTTTCCTTAACTAAATTGCTTCCCTAATGTAGATGCTCCTTATTTTGATTTGTAGAAAATTTGCCTTTCATTTTTCCACTGTTGAACATAGGCAAACCTCACTGGGAATTGAAGTATACGATATTCTACAAGTAAAGAACAAAATTCCACATCCAAAGAAGCATTATTCTTTGAATTTAAGAAATGTTCCTGGTGGTTTTTTGCTCCTTAGTTCCTTCCTTTTTTTAAATTCATGATGATAAAATAATTATTATGAACTCATAAAACTGTATGCTTTGCTAGTGACAAAACCTGGTACAGTATTTTGATTATCATTTTAAAAAAGTCATGTAGTTGCATCTAGAGAGTTATCCTCATAAGAAAGTAAGATAATAATGCTTGGATTAATATTAGTCATACATACCTGTAGGCACTTATTAGCAAAAATATTAGCCATGAAAAAATGAACCTTTTTCTGAATGACTAAATATCCAGTCTACATCTATGACATATTTGACAATTATATTAAGCAGAGCACTTTGAAACAAAAATCTATTATACAGTAGCCTAAAAAGAAATGCAGACTACCAGAAAGCGTGTACAGTATGATTCTCTTGTTAAAATAGGTTAATAATTGTATCTGTGAAGTACGAATAATGAACAGAATTTCCACCAAAATGTTAACTATGATTGTTTCTGGATGGTGAGCTTTTGATTTTATCTTGTTTAATCATATCCTTGTTTTTCTTTGAAAATATGTTATTGTCATAAGAAGTAAAAGATCAAAGGAAAATATTTTTCTTTGACTTTTTTGAGATTTACACGTTCAAGTTACCTTGAAATGTTGTAACATAGGATAATTATTCCCCAAATCTAAGGATGCCACTTAAAATATTCAGTTGTACAGCATATAAGAATATCCTTTAGATATTTAGATCTTTAGTCAAGTCTGACGGTGTTTACCATTTGAAAGGACAACGAAATCACCCAAAAAATCACCCTTGTTTCACTTCCCCCAGTGCAGTTCTTGCTGTGCCCTGGGAAAAGGGCGTCCAACAACTGTTACTGGGGAAAGGAAACCATGTGTGTTCTGCTGCTGATATTAAAGATGAATTCCTTTTCTGAGGTCAGGATGAGTAATAAGCAATTATGCCATTCAGGGTTGAGTTAAAAAGTACTTGGTGTTTATATGACCTTCCATGAGTAGTTTAGTATATTTATAAATATTTGCCATCTGTTTGCCTTTTGTCATTGGCTAAGGATTGACCTGGGTCTCTTGTCACTGACACCTAACACCGAAATGAATTGAAATTCTGTCTTTAGAAATAGGTCTCCTTGATACTGTGACATTTATAAATGGGCCTTTAAAGACTGCACTTTTTCTTTACACTTTGTTTCAATTTCCTGTCACTCTCAAGTGGAGATTTTTATAATACTAAATTTATCACATCTTTCCAAGATCACTTCTCTGACTCTAAGCTACTGGTGTGTACTTCATCTCCGCAGGAATCCGTGTTTACGCTGTCCCCTTCCAACTTATAGCAAAGTGTGATATGAAAACACTCTCAGGATATGGCATTCCTTTCTTTAAAACAAAAACAAAACCCTAAAATTAGAGGGAATCATTGGTTTTAACAGCTAAGTTAATTAGACATCTGGTCATGATGGAGGTTTTGAAGAGAAGCCATTTCCAGAAAATATCAACCTCGGTTTCTTTCCTTTGTTTTGCGATACAGAAGTTCAGATGGAGGAAAATATTTTTTTTCCCTTGGAAATATTTTTATTTTTTATTAATATAATGAACAACAAAATATACAAAAGTGGTTATTTTTCATATTTAGAGAATCTAGCAGGTGTTTTACAACAGACATGGAAAAAAATAGATGTATATTTTTGGGTAGAGTCTCTTCCTTTTTTTCCATAATTTTTTATCCTTGTTAGTGCTAGTTAAAAGTAAAACATAATGAGAGTTTTTTGAGAAATATTAGTCATTACATGTGGTGGAGATAGCTAGCACAAACTGAGGTCTATGTTCTAGTTTCCTCCTTGGCATACTTTTAAAACTGTATTTCTTTTTTTTTTTCTTTTTTTTTTATTTCAGCGTAACAGAATTCATAGTTTTTGCACCACACCCAGTGCTCCATGCAATGCGTGCCCTCCATAATACCCACCACCAGGCTCCCCCAACCTCCCACCCCCCGTCCCTTCAAAACCCTCAGGTTGTTTTTCAGAGTCCATAGTCTCTCATGGTTCATCTCCCCCTAGATGGAGGAAAATATTTAATTGGTTTTTGTCATTATTTAAGCTGCAGCTTACCTAAAGTTCTTTGTTCTGTCCATCCTGTCTTGAATGGCTTTTATCCATCTTTATTGTCTCTTTTCCTTTTGTGAAGGAATTTATGGCAACTTGAAGCTTTTCTCTGCTGTGTGAATTATGTTGCTTACTGCCATCATTTTTTGCACTTTCTGCTTTTTCTTAACATCTTTGTAATTTTTATAGCCTATTATTTTTCATAAAGACAGGCAACTGTTTTGACACAGTTATACAAGTTCTAAGATTTTTTTTCCCCTCATGTCACAAATAAGCCTATGATCGCTGCCTCTAGAACGAGTCAAATTAAAGAATTAAAAGAGGAAAAGAAAACAAAATCTCAATTTGGGAGATTGATAATTTAATTTCCCAAACCTAATGCAAGCGAAGTCTGCATTTCCCTTTCTATACGCTTCAACATATTGCCACCATCACCGAATAAAAGCTCCAGTTTCCAAATCAACTTAACGAATTTAAAAGCCTACTTCAGGGGCACCTGGGTGGCTCAGTGGGTTAAAGCCTCTGCCTTTGGCTCAGGTCATGATCCCAGGGTCCTGGGATCGAGCCCCGCGTTGGGCTCTATCTCTCTCTCTGCTTGCCTCTGCCTACTTGTGATCTCTGTCAAATAAATAAATAAAATCTTTAAAAAATAAATAAAAAATAAAAGCCTACTTCAGTGTTTATACATTTTAGTCCATTCTTCAGTTTATTACGTTCCTTTTAATATGTAGAGAACAGCACTATTGCCACAAGATAGTGTCTGGAACTTAAATGTCCATTGGGCAACAACGATCAGCATTTTTCCTCTGTTGAGGTCATGAACCCAATTAATTCTCATTGCAGAAAGGATAAAGGAAATACCAGTGATCATACACACTAAATGTTATCCAAATCTAATCTGACAGTCATTGCTGATTGAACTTTGTATACCCTGAAGCCTGAGAAAGGGGTCTTAGCAGGCACATAGATCTCTCTGTATTTTACTAATGGCTAACCCAAATGCTTTTGAGCATCAGCAGAAATGGAACTGCAGAGTTACATGTGGGATTAATTTTTCCTGCGTAGGCTATATTGAGTGTGAATATCTAAAAGCATTTCATGGCTTTCTAGGAGAATGTACATCGTCTTTACTAAAAAGAAAGGAAAACCTGCCTGTGTTTCTCTAATATCCTGTATATGAAATTGATGACCCATGGAATAAAATGTTAGGAAGTTCATCCCAGTAGATGATTACTTTTTTTTCCATATTTTTAGCAAGGAGGGATTTTTGTGATCTCTCTAATTCTAGCCTTTCACACAGTTCTGGGGTCATATTAATCTATAAATAAATTTTTGCTGGACTTTATATAATTACATAAAATTTTATACATGTAGTAGTACATAAGATTTCAGATGGTTGTAATCATAGTTTATACATAATGGTATACCTACAATTTCATGTATTCATTCCTCTTATTATGAATTCTTCAAAACCATAATTTCTAGTACCATTCTCAAAACTATGTTTTCTTCTGGTCTCCTTAACCTGCGGTGCACATATTGGAATATTAATTATTATTTAATTATTTATTTTATATTAT
>PISX010015453.1:0-49542 GCA_004024625.1 Mellivora capensis
GATCATGACCTGAGCCGAAGGCAGCCGCTTAACCGACTGAGCCACCCAGGCATCCCAGTTCTTCTTTTTTTTTTTTAAGATTTTATTTATTTGTCAGAGAGAGAGAGTGAGCACAGGCAGGCAGAGTGGCAAGCAGAGGCAGAGGGAGAAGCAGGCTCCCTGCCGAGCAAGGAGCCCGATGTGGGACTCGATCCCAGGATGCTGGGATCATGAATTGAGCCAAAGGCAGCCACTCAACCGTCTGAGCCACCCAGGTGCCCCGAATTAGTTCTTCTTTTAAAAAGACAATCACTTGTTTTAATTTTACATATGTCTGTTTGATTTCAAAATGTCATGTCTACTTTGTATTAGAAGTTATGTATCACTCGTCCTTTGAGCATCTTTTTTAGGTGATTCAGTAAAATTACTGCCATCTGGAGAGAATCCATGTTTTGATTATTGTTTTAGTGGTTATGTGTCTTTACTCTAGATTTATTCATGTATTTTGGAATGAAGGTTTTTACACTCATTTCATTGAGGAAGAAATCAGCATAAAAGCAACAGCCAGTTCACTTTATATTTATTTATTTTGATGATAGGTAACTTTCTCGGTGGGGGACAGAGGGGGCAGAAATCTAAGTGAAAACAGTAATAGTTGGCAAAAAGTCAGGCTGTTGGTGAGGTGAGCAGCAGATTTGTGGCTATTTTCTCATCATGTGCTGCAGGCCTAGGCTTTTGATAAAGTGAAGTTAAGGTGATAGAAGGAAATAGATTATTTTGGGTCCCACTAATCCAGCTTTTAGTAGTACCTTATATTGCCTTGCTCATGATCTGATAATGAAGAAGTGAATAAATATTCTCTGGATATAAGATGTTCTTAGATATACAACTTTTAGAGTAGCATTTGAAGTTGAGAAAGAGCTAATTTACCAGATGGCACCATTATTTTCTCAAAGAGTTCATTTGCCTCCAAAGTGTAATTTCTTTAACATTGGTTATTTCCACTCATTCTGATTAACAGTACAGTTGAGACCTCTCTGCTTGACTGAACTGTGTAAAAAAGAACCTTTGCTAAAATTCACAATGACTTTTATCATGAAGACTAGAGAAAGTGTGTTAATAATATAGAACTGTTGCTAAAATGACTTATAACTGGCATTTCCTTCTTTCCTTCTCTGGAGATATTTGTAATCCTCTAAGAACTTTCTGTTTTGGGGCCCTGAGTTTATAATATATGTTCATAAATTTGCCATACAGCAATTTTTGTTAAAGAGTGAGAAAATGAGTAAGATATACCTTAAAAGTCAGGCTTCTAGTGAAACCGTGATCAGTCCAGCATAAAGTTCTGAAGTGTAATTGCAGTTAAAATATCTTAGCAATCTTAGAGTGAATGATAAAATATCTTGACATCATAGCCACATATTTTATTCTTCATGGTTCTATCCAGAATTTTATTGAATCTTACATAACCTATAATCCTTAATATTTTTGATTTTCTGGTTTATCCATCTATAGCAAATAAGACACAATAAATAATAAAATAAGGAAAGAGAATAAGAAAGGTACTAAAAAGAAGGACAATGGGAAAAAAAAAACGACAGGTTGCCAAGGAATAGCCACAGCAAAATTATATAATAAGAGCTATTACTGATTAAGACAATGTTAAATTATATTTGGAAACTTCTATTAAAATAAATAGTAGAATAGGAGTACCTAAGTGGCTCAGTTGGTAAATTATGCCACTCCTGATCTTGGGGTTGTAAGTTTGAGCCCCATGTTGTGTGTAGAGATTACTTAAAAATAAAAATTTTAAAATAAATAGTAAAATAGATGTTGAAATTAAGAAACTTTCCACAATAATGGAAAATATTGAGAAAAGCATGTTCAGAATGTAACAGGATACATTTTTTATTAACATATCCCAGCAGGTCATCCATGGTATGAATATATTATGAGAATGATAACATTGTCACCTGCTTAAAGTCTTGAGTTACAAAGAGCCAGTAGTAGAAGAACCTCAAAGCCCATTATCCAATGCCAAAGCTTCCTTGTCAATTTATACCTTTGTACTTTGAAATGAAAATATTGGAAATATTGTTCTGGATACTTTATAACACATAAGGACAAAAAAAAAAGCCCAGAAAATTAAAGCCATTAAGGTTACTTAAACTATGAACTCTTTTAGCAGAAATTTGTGAATTCATCATGTCCATACTCGGTAGATGCCTCACACATACATAGTACCCAATAAGTATTTGTGAATGAATGTTAGTGACAGACAAAAGGAACAAAATGTGGGACAAGCTGAAGTTTAAAGAATAAAAGTGAGTTAACTGGAAGAAAGGGGAGGTTAAAATAATGGGCAATGGCACAGGCAAAGTCATGGAAGAGAAGAGAAATAAAGGTTATACACACACACACACACACACACACACACACAAACACATATGCATGCAAGATTATGAGGAAATGTTGAAATTAAGTGATACTGGTATGCATACATTTTAGTTAAAATAATCTTTCAGTGTAAAGGATCATTTCTGGGCTAATGAGTATAGAGCCAAATTTAGAGCAAAGCTCCATAGAGTAGCCTATTTGCTTTCAAGCACACTTGTTAAAATCTTTTATAAAAGGTTAATATCCCATATAATTTTATGAAATCCACCATTAAAATAATTTCAAAAGGAAAAGTTAATAAAATCACTCCTTTCACTATAGGTATCTGAGAAAAAAAAACTGGAAAAGCTAGATGTTTTATATATATTTATTAAAATGGACCAGAACCACCTACTGCCATTTTATTAAAAAATAAAGTTTCCAACCCCATCCCTTGAGAATGTGATTATGAGTGGAGCCTAATAATTTGTATATCTCACCAGGACATTCTGATGATTAGTCACCTTTGGAAAACAGATTTAATAGACAACTTCATAGGCATAAAAGTGGAGATTAGTTCTACTAGCAGCTAGTATTCACTATAAATAACATTCTTGAGAACTGCTTTTGAGTCTGTGGCCATACCACTCTGAACGCGCCATGCCCAGTCTTGTCTGATTTCAGAAGCTAAGCAGCGTCAGGCCTGGTTAGTACTTGGATGGGAGAACTGCTTTTGAAAAACATAAGTCATAGCTAGAATATAACCTACATCAAGACAGCTATCATTTTATTTTTTATAGTCAACATCATGTGAGTGAATTTTGTGTCAGTCATTAACTCAAGACAAATATGAAATTCCAAGAACTTGTTCTCCTAGGCCACAGTTTATTTAAACATAAACATGAAGCATAGTATTAAAAAAGATCCTTATTCCATGCATTGGAAGTCACCTTACATTTTTATTTTATAAATTCTTTAATCCTGTTTTATTCTTTTATCCTGTTGTAGAAGAACCCTGAACTTGTGCACATGTGAGTACTATAAACTTTTTTTCATCACAAACTGAATCACTTACCTGGTAGATTCATTAATTTGAAAACCCAACCCTGGTTGGCCCAGCCAAATGATGTGTTGTTGATTTTGCTTACTATGGATTATTTTAGTTTAATTATGAAGTTGTTTTCACTGTAATAATATGTTTTGAAATCACTGAACCAGGAACCTTTCAGTAGTGAAAGGTTAATTAATTACCTGCATGACACTATAAAAGTTTAAATTATTTAAATTATTTAAAGAAAATTAGAATATCACCTATAGATAGACAATGAGAAATGGTTTTAATTATCATGTAGAATTTTTAAGAATTTTTTTGTTGCTAAAGGCTAATTACTTATAAGCAATCCAGAATTTAAAGTAAAGCCACTTTCACACATCACAAAACAGTGACATTTTGAAGATTATTCCCCCAAATGATTACTTCTGAGATTTTTGAGAGAACATATACTTCATTTTGATGGCTTCCTCAAATTCAGTGTAGTGACCTTAATCATATGGTTATCAAATTTTACAGAATCAGGCCTTAAAGTAACTTGCTTTAGGTTCCTTGGGTATTTATATTGTATAATTATGAGAATTATTAGTGGTCTTTCAGTATGATTGATTCGAGTTCTTAAAATCTAAAACGTTGAACCTTTAATTTTACATTGTATTTCTGTTATCTGACATCAATGAAAGAAAAATGAGGCTTTTGAAAAGAGTTCATTACAAATATTTATTTTTGTTACAGTTATTCCATTTAACTCTTTCAGCCATATCAAAGGACAAGCAAGAATTACCATTTGTGGGATTTTTAAAGCCATAAAAGGTATTATGAGAAGCTTCATCATTTTTCAGTAACTGAACTAGAACTACTGCAGACATTTAATATATCCAATAAAAGTGTGGATAAAATGAAAGCACTACCATAGTAATATATAACTAGAAACTAACATTTCAACGACTTCTTCAAGTACTAAATGTAACATCAATTGCAGAAAAACGGTCTTAACAGCTCATCAGGCAGCTAGAAAAGGGAAATTTCCAAAATAATTTTGTACATTATTCTCAGGTATTAGCCATTAATAAAGTGGCAAGCCTTTCTCAGTGTAGAAAAGATTTAGAGACTGACTTATAAAAATCGGGTTATTTAGATTTCAGCAACTCAAATTACATTTTAGTATCTTCTTTTCTGAGAACACTCTATGAAACTTACTGTTTTAAGGAATAGGTATCATTACAAATTTTAGGAATATGGATATGTAACTAAATTTGACTAATTATGTATCTAATAACATTTAGAGAGAAGTTTCACTTTTTAAAATATAAATTATGAGGATTAATTTATCAAAAACTAAAGCAAACTTTGTATTTTTTTACAATATTATTTATTTACTTGGGAGAAAACACAAGCAGAGTAAAGAAGGGGGAGAAGCAGACTCCCCACTGAGCAGGGAGCCCAACTTCCAGGCTCATTCCCAGGACTGACCCAAAGGCAGACACTTAACTGACTGAGCCACCCAGGCGCCCTAGCAAACTTCTATTATGACAAAATATATCCTTATAAATCATTAAATTTCAGTTTCATATACTTAACATTGAATAATTATCATAGTTTTATAGTATATTTCTGCAACCATTCATATTTTATATTAGTAAGTATTTATTATTTCACATCTCAGGGTTTCTGAAGCTGTATCTTATGCAGAGTTTTAGAACTACTCTGAACCCTTCAATCTCTCTCTCTCTCTCTCTCTCTCCCTCTCTCTCACACAGACACACACACACACTCAACACTCTTAAACCTTACAAGAGTTGCCAAGGGAATCATTTAAATCCAGATATGCATCCCTTCGTTTGTATTGAGAAAACACAAAATGATTGTTGTTAATTGAAGGAATGTTCAGTTTTGTCACAATAAAATATGCTGTCATTTTTTGTCCCTACCCCCAAATAAAAGCTACAAGCAGAACTCAGACCTAAGTGATTTAAAGATTATGGAGGGATGGGAGATAGGTGACATTCATCAGCAAATTCACTTAAATAGTTTGTATTCTTTAAAATGAACCCGTAAGATACTTGTATCATACCGGCATTGCTACAAATACAAAATTAGTGACATTTTGTATGTCTTAAATCTGAAGTGGTGGTTACTACACAATTACCATTACCATCCCTTGTTTATCAGAAGTTTTTCTAAATTTCTATAATTTTGCTTGGTTTTATGAATTCTAAGAGTTCCTCTTATGAGCCATGAGTTTTTCCATCCAGTGCCATCTCACCTTCTGGCTAACAATCCTTGACGCATAATTTCAAGTCCTTCCATGGTTCCAGAAGATGAAAGTAATTTGGCCATCCTGTGGGGAAATACATGTTTTTGTATTCTCAGTGGCTTTACACACTGGTCCTACTTCTTTGGAGGGTGACTTGCAACTTCTGTCAAAATTAAAAACCTGCATACTCTGGAAACCAGCAATTTCATGCCTAGTATTTAATCTAAATATTGAAGTTACACATATGTGAAAATCTGTGCATAACAATATTTCATTGCGTTCCATTATGACAGCAAAAAATTAAAAAGAATAAATTGAGGAACGGCCTGGTTAAATAAATTATAGTTGTTCATACAACTTACCATATAATTCTTTAAAAAAAAATCAAGCTAAAAGTATACATTTTTGAAAGTGTTTGACATACACTAATAAGTTAAAAGAGCAAGTTTTACCAAAATAATACTGTTTAGGTGAAAAATATAAATTCACTTATGTAATGATATAAAATTTCAGAAAGGTACATAAAAAAATTAGTTCAGACCCTCTTTGAGAAAGATTTAGAAGATATGGTCTGGCTGTGGGATGAAGAAACTCTACTTTTTATTGTGTTTTATTTTGAGAAATTTGTCTAAAAAATAACTTGAATTCTTTAACTAAAAATTTCTCAAGCAACTTTAATCTGTTTGACACAGATAGCACGTATCTTTCAAACATCCTGTCATAAGATTTTGGTAACTTGATTCTTGGTACTGAAGTTTATTGTGATGTTTTAAAGATGATTTAGTGTTCTTCAGTAATCCCAATTGTTTCCAATAGCATAGTAAAAAATCTTGTATTCTGGTTACCATTTTACCTTCTTGTTCTATTCCAAGCTGTCAATGCATGTAGTTTTGTCAAAAAGAGATTTGCATATTCTCAATAAGAAATTATCACCATTAAACTCCTCAAAACAAACAAAAAACTCCTAAAAAACTCCTCAAAAAAAAGAGAAAGAGAGAGAAAATACATGCGTATTTATTATTAAAGTGTAGTCCAAATTCTCAATCCCTTATTTAAATGAATTTTTATTCATTGGGACCCACCAATTGGAAACTTTTATAGAAATATGTCAGCGTCAATAAATTAACGTGATCTACACAATGACTAAAGATGTCAGTCACACGATTTTCATTTTCAACCAGCAAATTAGCCAAAAATGTGGAAATCAATTTGCAATCATTTCAACTCATATGACTTACTCTTTTAGGATATAGTATCCAAAAATAGTAACTCAAAATTTATAAATGGTTTGTTTGTGAATCTTATTAAAATAAATTGTTTGTGAATCTTACTCTTTATATTTTGTGATAAATATGCTATGCTAGTTTTCTTTTTTCTTGGTGCTTTCTGATGGCTTCTTATGTATTATTTCAAGTTTCATAGCTAGTAAATAGGTAAAGCCTTATCATTCCTAAATATTCAGGAGAGAACTATGATTCAGCTTAATAAGGTAATGAGAGGATTACCTACAATCAGTATGCTAAAGGAAAAACCTAAGTTCTGGTCTAACTTAGACTTTATTTCCAAAGCAGTAAATAATTTACTGAACCTACAACAATTACCTGGCCTACCCTGATTTGGCCCTCATTCTATTAGCACAGTTTCTCCATATCTTTTACTGGATTGTTTAACCACTTTAAGCACAGCATGTATCAATTCATGCAACTGGAGGCTTGCTTATTTTCAAAATTTGGGTGGGATGCATGACTTGTTATTTTAGGAATAATCTCTCACTCTCCCTCTTTTCTTCTTCCCTCTCTCCCTCTTCCTTTCCTCCCTCTATTCTGCTCCCTCCCTCTGCTGCCTAAGGGTCCCTTTGTCTCTGTCACTCTGTCTGTACTGGCCACCCTGAACCTATATTTCCTCCACATCAAAGTGGAGTAGTTAGCTATATGTGAGTGTGTTTGTGTGAACTTGTGTGGGTAAGAAGTGTGCTGAGACTGTTATTTTAGAGTTTTCTTTCAGAAAGCATCTCCCACCCCTCGTTTCAGGTCAAACCCCGAAAACAGATTCTCTGTTGAGTAGAAAAACAGATACTTACTAATACTGATCTTAGTAAACAAGAAGTGCTAGTGGTTTTCAGTGATTTTTTTATTTAAAGTTTTCCATGGCTTATTTTATTTAAACTGAAAAAGCCCTGAATCTCAATGACTTCAGAATTTGGCTATGACTCCAGAATTTGGCTAAGTCATCAGAAGAATTTAACATAAATATAGATTTATGGATTCTAACATAAACCGAATTAATCATAAGCTCTGTGAGGTGACTGTCTGCAATCCCTCTGCATTTTAAAAAACATTCCTAATTGATTCTCAGATATAAACAATTTTGGAATCCACTAGTCAAAGTGATACCGAAATGGTGTTGATTCTCAGTGTGTGCATATTATGGAAGTTTGAACTTACTTGTATTTAGAGAATATTGATTATATTTTATCCTTTGTTACACTAATTATACTATCAATGTATTTAAAGCTTCCTAGAACACCCTTTTTTATAATGCATACTTTAAAAAGTCTTTGAGAATGCCACTTCTTATTCCCTAATTTCACTTCTAATTTCCTAAATTCACTTCTTAGTTCCTAATTTCCTTATTAACTGACATTGAAGTCTCTAGGTGGAAAAGAAAAAAGAACCTCAGTCTGTTTTTTCCTCTCCCTGTCCAAATATTCTAAAAAATCATTGAAGATTGAAGAAAATCTTCAACTGGTAAATCTTCATAAGTCCTAGCAGGCAGGTTATGCCTCATATGAAATCATTATGAACAATTATGCAATGACTCCAAAGGTTGACTGATCCTTTTCCTGTTTTCTCTGGACAGTCATATCATTCTACTGGTCAGGAGAATTTAGGAATAGTTTTCCATCTATCTCAGGGTAGATGTATCTAGATTGTCACTTATCTCTTGGTTTTCGGACATTATCTAAATCCTTATACAAATACCACTGTCCATCTAAGATACAAAATATCATATACTTTTGCCCTAAGGGATAATAGAGGTCAGTTTTCTACTCATTCTGTTTCTAACTATGTATCTTATGTGTCTAAATTTTCTCTATATCCTGAGCACCTGGCAAAGTCTAGAACTGTAGTGCATCAATTAAGGCTAGTGCCTTCTTTCCGGATTTGTTCCTACGGTTGCCTTATAGGTCTGGCTGTTGCTTTGTTTGCCACAACTTTGCATTGAGCTAACTAACACTTTTAGGATTTATTTAAAGTAGAACATTGATTATATTGAAGTAAAATAGATTTTGTCCAGAGCACCTTACTCTAATTCCTGACATTTTTTCCCCTTAGACTCAGAGTGTGCCTAGAATGAGATTGCTCATTTGGCCTTTGATGTTTGATCCTGCCTTGGCTTGCAGCTTCATCCCACAGTGGTCACCCCCTAGCCCAGAGGAATTGGTATTTTTTTTTAAGATTTTATTTATTTGTCAGAGAGAGAGAGAGAGAGAGCCAGAGCACAAGCAGGGGGAGCAGCAGCAGAGAGAGAAGCAGCCTCCCTGCTGGGCAAGGAGCCAGATGCAGAACTCGATCCCAGGACCCTGAGATCATGACCTGAGCCAAAGGCGGACACTTAACCGACTAACTGGGTGTCTTTGAGGAATTGGTCTTTTTCAAACTCTATTATTTGTAAGCTTTGCCACATTCCAAACCCCTTTTAAAATAGAATGTGGATGTGGTGACTTAATAGAGTCTTTGAGGGGCGCCTGGGTGGCTCAGTGGGTTAACCCTCTGCCTTTGGCTCAGGTCATGTTCTCAGGGTCCTGGGATCGAGCCCACATCGGGCTCTCTGCTCAGCAGGGAGCCTGCTTCCCCCCCTCTCTCTGCCTGCCTCTCTGCCTGCTTGTGATCTCTCTCCCTCTCTCTGTCAAATAAATAAATAAAATATTTAAAAGAAAAAAAATAGAGTCTTTGAGAGAGTGAATGGAAAGAAACAAGCCCTTTTAAGTATAGTTCATTAAATCAATGTAAAAGTTCAGTCATTTGTATAATCATCTCTAACTATGAAACTGATTCTTTTACATTTTGAAAATTCTCCTCATAAATAGAGCAGGGAATTAACTTTGCAGAAGTTATTTTAAAATAATGTTGCTATGCTTAGCATAAATGAAATCATAAATGAATATTTCTTCTCTCTGGTTGAAAAGACTCTGTTTTTATTGGGTGATATGTTATAAAAACACGTAAAGCTGACTTAAAAACTTTTGGCATTGGATTTGTGGTTTGAAAAACAAATGGCACTACCACCTTCTTCACTATACCATAAAAGAGAATAGTGCACACGTGTGCACACACGTGCATGCATGCTCATGCATACTTACACTTATCCTTTAAGGTGAGCATGATGCTGAAGAGAACAAAACTTGTAATAGTAATGTAACTTTTTGTTACTATTATTATCACCCATCAATACTTCCCAAACTTCTCCCTTGCTTTCCTGACTTTGTCAGGCCAGAAAGAGTAAATTAATTGTGGACTGCAGGATTGAAAGGGGTAAAAGATTTTGTCAATTGAAGAATGATCATTTCAATTATATTTATTAAGGAACAGCAAAATAATAGTTATGTCAAAAGTTCTAGTACCTACTTTCTAGAAATACCAATTTAGCTGAGCTTGAATATAGATTCCTCAGCTAAAATTGTATTAGTATCTGAGCTAATGAAACAAATAGTTACAAATATAATGATAAAATTATGAGAAAACTAGAAATTTATTTAGTTTTGCAAAAAGTACTTCATATCAGTGAGAAATAGAGCAGTAGTAACTAGAAGAATCTAGTATATGCCACTAAAGTTATGGAATAAATGAACTCAAGATTGGTGGAAATTTTTACTTTCTGTGATAAAATCTCTAGGAAATGTGTAAATGTAATTTATTGCAGTAAGACTATTTTCAAGTAGGTAATTATCTTGCAGGATTCTTGAATAGATTAAATGAAGTAATGTATATAAAAAATTTGGTGTATTGTAAGCCTTTGAAATATTATTTTTTCTTAATAAAATATCACAGTTGTTATATTTGGATGATATCTCTTACTTTTCAAATCAATTCCAAATGCTTATTTGAGCTTCATGATAATCATGTGAGATAGACATTGCAGATTTTATTTTTCTAAGGCTGAAATCAATTAAATGGCAACACTAGTCAGAATTCAGGTGTGCTGACTACAAATTTTGTGGCCTTTTTCTTCAACCATCCTTTACTTCTACCTTTTGATGGTCATTTAGGAATACTTCATTACTTAACAGTAATAGAAGCGTCCACTCAGTGAAAAGTACTGATATTATATCTTTAGGTTTAACATGTTATTGTTTTTCTTAATAACATAAATGTCATTATAAAGAGGAAATTTTTATTTTATACATTTAAAAACAAAGAGAGAACAGGGGTTCCTGGGTGGTTCAGTCAGTTAAGCATCTGACTCTTGATTTTGTCTCAGGTCATGATCTCAGGGTTGTGAGATCAAGCCCCGCGTCAGGTTCTGCACTGAGTGTGGAGCCTGCTTGATAATTCTCTATCTTCCTCTACCCCTCCCCACTGCATACTCTCTCTCTCTCTGGAAAAAAAAAATAATAATAACGATGACAATAATAAAAATAATAAAGCAAAGAGAAAAAAATGGTTAATATGGTAACCCATCACCTTGATTGCTTTCCTTCTTTCCTTGTTTTATTTAGTCTCTTACTGTTATTAAACTGGTATTGGACCTTCCAAATAAATAATCAGCACTGAACTCATGCCTAAGAGTTCTATTTTCTAGGGAATCTTGACCAAGAGAAGGCAACTGAAGGAATTAATGTATTTAGAACACCTATTTTTTACCACATAATTTGTTAAGTAATAGAACAATGAAAGAATAAAATGTTAATATGGTCATAGACATATGAAGTGATACCACTAACATAAGATCTTTGCGTTTCTTTTTTCATACATTGTAGTAGTGTTCTCTTTTTTTTTTTTCTCTCTCCTTTACCACCGCTCCCCCCAGCCAATTGCTTCTAACAATATCCTTATTGTGATCCAGGGCACCTTGTGACTAGGACACCTTGAGTTGTTCAAGGAAAAAGCAGAAGTATTTGGATACACCACTCTGGTAAATTATAAACAGTATGAAATTTTGCTTAGTATTATCATGATACTTTGTGAATCTTTTTCAATGGATTCTAGTAAACTCATTCAGGAAATTGCCTACCTGTCACAAATGGTGTCAGAGTACCACTAAGCACTCGCTAGAGACTTACAAGAATATAAAAGCATGCAATGACCTAGAGTTTCTCTGGCTTCTATGAATTTGGAAATAAGGTAAGTGTATCACATGCTCAGGTCTGATCCTGCTTAAAGTAAAAACAATGGATTTGATAATCAGAGGTCACTATTGGCCTTCTTGAGGATACAGTTTAGGAGAGAGGGTCAGAAGCCCATTGATTATGGCTTGAAGAGTAAATGACACTTTAGAAAGAATGAGCAGCAACTATAAAACACTCTTTCCAAATCATTACTGATTTAATTTAAAAAATAAAAATCTCTTCTTAAGCTTCCTGACATATATATAATTAATATTACAAAACTTGTTATAATTTCCATATGGCGTCCTTATAATTTTTAACTTTTTTTATTTAAATTTATTTAAATTTTAAATTTAATTTTAAATTTAAATTTTAACTCTTTTTATTTTCAAATTAAAGAGTGTCATTAGTTTTCTTTCTTTTTGTAGAAGTCATTTCCAGGCTTCAGCCATTTTAACTAGGTTTCACTTATGCACTGTAATTTTTTTTATTTGAAATAACTGGAGAACCAAAGTCTTAGAAGTATAGTGTTTCCTATAAAAATATGCTATTAGCTACTATTTCACCTTTAGTAGTCTACCTAAAAAGTTCTCAGCCATTGGTTTCGATCTAATATTATATTAATGTCTTCAGAGATTAGTTCAAATGAGTAACAGTGTATCTCATAAAAGAATATTTGGGGGCACCTGAATGGTGCAATCTGTTGAGCAGCCAACTCTTGGTTTCAGCTCAGGTTGTGATCTTGGGGGCCTGGGATGGAGCCCTGCATTGGGCTCTGCACTTAGTAGAGTCTGCTTGAGACTCTTTCTCTCCCTCAGTCTACCCCTGCTCCCTGCTTTTGCTTGCTCTCTCTCTCCCAAATAAATAAATAAAATATTTAAAAAATTTTTAAAGCTTTTAAAACAATATTTAGTTTCCCAAAAGTTTAATATCACTTGCACATGAACTGTTCATTAATTGTAAGGCTGTTTTAATTTTATTCCAGTAAGCTGACATTTTGGTGTACAAAAGAGCTTTACATTTATTTACTATTACCTAGCATTCACAAAAATAGAAATTCCGTAATGATAGCAATTGAAGTAATTTGATTTCTTGTAAAGAATAATTTTTCCATTGTATAAGTCAAAACTCTGTATTCTCTGACTAAATTATTATTTTATCTCAATACCTAAAATGTTTTCTATTTATTTTATAGTAAAAAAAGTTAAATAACTAACCTCATCTGCTTGTTTGAACACTTAAGAAAGCAATGTAACTAAAATCACATTTACTTTAATACCCCACCATATATACACCCTCCTAGCCCCTAAAGCTATATGCAAAATGGGGATTGTAGAGGTAGTCTCCACTTTCACAACGTCTGTTTCTGAATCTTGTTCCATAAAACACCCAGTGATAAAGTGGATCACATGGCCCCCATAGAATAGAATCAAAATCAGACTTTGTATTATTGGCCTTATATCCTATACTCATACATAAATTTATCAGAGATATAAACAATGTCTACCAAAAAAGCAAGCAAAAAATTTTAAAACAAATAAAAACACCTTTCATAAAAAATAATTTTAAATTATTCTTTCTATTCCATAAATATCCTCTGACAAAGATATATGTGAAGTATAACAAATAGATACATAATGCTTAAAAAAACAATTCTATGTAATAAATTCACTCCAATATAGTTAACTATAATGTACCTGAACACTTAATCAGCAATAGTTTTGTATTCTTACCACCCCAATAAAGTTTATTGAAAATAACATAAACAAGACACAGCTCCATAATTTAGAGAGTTATAATTTACATAGTCTTTTGGAAAGAAGTGTGATGGCTATTAAAAGAAAGGCAACAAAAGCACCCATGGGAAAAAAATAAAACAAGATTTGAGATAATTTTTAATAAGATAATCCTGAAGTGAAAAGAATCATTCAGAACTATTCTAGTGAATTTATGCAAAACTATTCCCTGCAATTCCCTCCTGTTACTCAAGAGAAATATTGTATATTGGTGAACTTTGAAAGAATGAAGCCAGTGAACACTGAAATAAACATTTAGATAAAGCAACTGTAAAATGAATAAAAATAAAAGTACAAGTCACAAACAGTGATTTTTTTTAAACAAATATATCATCACAATTCTTTCACCAATGTTATCTCCCCCCACTGTGAACACCCTTTTAGGTCATCTCTTTTCAACACTGAAGTGTTGTCACTGTTCCCATGGTACTGTGTCCATATTTCTATTAATGTACAGGTATACCTGGTTTTGGGGGCTTTGCCTTATTGTGCTTCACAGATACGGGTTTTTACAATTTGAAAGTTTGTGGCAACTCTGTATCAAGCAAGTCTATCAGTGCCATTTTCCAGCAGCATTTTTTCACTTTGTATCTGCTACATTTTGATAATTCTCATAATGTTTCAGACATTTTCATTATTACTATATTTGTTATGGTGATCTGTAATCAGTGATTACAACACACTGGAAGCTCATATGAGGGTAAGTTTGTTTTAGCAATAAAGTATCTTTTAATTAAGATATCTGCATTTTTTAAATATTATGCTATGTTTAATAGACTTAATAGTCTGCTTAATAGATGATAGTACAGTGTGAACATAACTTTTATATACACTGGGAAACAAAAAAAAGTCACTTGATTCACTTTATTGCAATATTCTCTTTATCATGGAAATCTAGAATGGAACTTAACAATATTTCCAAGGTATACCTATATGTACTGTTACCCAAAAACCATACAGACTTTAATGGGTCAAGGATGGCATTTTATATTTCTATTTAAAATTAATTTAAAAGAAGCAGGTAATCATTGAAGAATATATGAAAATATATTGGAAAATTTAAAAATTGTTTATAATCTATTATTAGTGTTTTGGTGCTTTAACTTCTTATCAGTTTTATAGGATGGTTAAATATATGCTAATATTTTTTCAAATGGAGACCACAAAGACTTATAATGAAATTGTATAGCTATGTATTAAAGTCCCACTTCAAATTTTAGTGTTTATAGGAAATTAATTTTGGTTTTCTTGCCTTACAAATGCTTTTGTATGGGTGACACATACAGTTGGGAAATTTTCAGTTAATGTTATGTTTTTTAACATGTTATTAGAACATGGCAAATCCATTATTATTTCATGATTTCAAAAATCCCTAATTAATTTTGAAGTGTACAGTATCATGTTGTTAACTATAAGCCCTATATGGTATAATGGATCTCTAGAACTTATTCATCTAGCATCACTGAAACTTTAAACTCATTCAACAACAGCTCCCTATTTCACTCACCCCTTAGCCTCTGGCAACTGTTACTCTACTCTCTACTTGTATGAGTTTTACTTTTTTATATTCCATGTATAAATGAGATCATGCAGTATTTGTTTTCCTGTGTCTGGTTTATTTCACTTGACATAATGCCCTCCAGATTCATTCATGCTGCTGCAAATGCATACTTCCCTTCCTTTTTTTGTGGCTGAATATAGTATATAGTATATATATATATATATATATATATATATATATATATATATATAGTTTCACTATATATAGGTCTGTGATTTTAGTTATATCCTTTTCTTAAGTGTTCAGACAAGCAGGTGATATATATACATATATATCACATTTTCTTTATTCATTCATCAGTGGACACTTAGGTTGTTTCTATAACTTGGCTACTATGAATAATGCTGCAATGAACATTGGACTGCAAATTCCCAAATCTCAATTCCAGTTATCACTATGTTATCATTTAGAAAATGGCACATATAATAAACTAACACAAATCAGTAGGAATCACCCTTTGTTCTTTACTTTTGCTCAATTCCTATATGTAATCCTCCAGTGAATCATGGTATACTAACTCCAAAGCAAGTCCTTACTTTGTCCAATTCTTTCCATTTCTACATCTCTGAAATTGTTTCACCTGAGAAACTGCAGCAGCTTCCTAAACCATTACTCTTTATCCAGTTTTGATCTCTGGTAAAATCAACAAAAGATACAATTAACTGAGTGATTTTCTTTGCCATCTTCACAAACAGAATGGTGTTTCTTTATCTCATACACTGCTATATCTTCAGTATATAGAACTGTGACTGGATAATAGAGTATTCTCAATAAATACTTATAAATTCACGAATGAGATGTTTTAAGAAGAATTGAGCAACACATTGATTCCTGGTAAGATCTGAACAAATGAATCATACTCCTTTCAGCAAGATATAAAAGTTGTGTCCTGTCACAGGGTTGGTTTTGTAAACAAATTGAATTATTTGGCTAATATGGGCAAAGAAGAGTGATAACATATCAAATGGAAAGTGAATGATCGATAGGGAAAGGGTTAGCTGTAGACAGACAAGGGATCTAGTAAAATGAAAAAAGTCAGACAATTAGTTGGGAGTAAGGTGAAATTTATGTTTAGATTGGCTCATTTGTCATGAATGCAAAGGGGACCAGAGAACCAAGCAAAGAAGCTGGGAACTAAAATAGATATTGAGAGGGAAGGACAGAATAGAGACAGAATAAGAGAGTATATATCTCAGATGCCAAACTAATATCCAAGCAGAGGTCCACTTAAGTAAGCCACATGCACACCTGAACTGTTTTGACCAAAAGGAACATATCATGCCTTTTTTTAAGTTACATAACACATTCAAACCCTGATCCATTGAGATGCTAGAGAATATAATAGAAGGAATTTTGAATTCAAGACTTTCATTTCTGGAGGCGCCTGGGTACCTCAGTCAGTTAAGCATCTGCCTTCAGCTCAGGTCATGATTCCAGGGTCCTGGAATGGAGTCCTACATCAGGCTCCCTGCTCAGCAGTCTGCTTTTCCCTTTGCCTCTGCCCTTCCTCTCTCTGTCTCTCTCTCTCTCTCTCTAGCCCTCTCTCAAATAAGTAAAAATCTTTATAAAATAAAGAATTTCATTTCTGGAAATTAACTTGCAAATGATAATGATAATGATGACATAAATTTAGATATACAGAGATATTTAAAATTTACTGTCTGGTATACATTGTTAGATAATATAGCCTGTTTTAATTATTCATTGTGTTGTGAAAATCTGTCACCTGTATTTTATTTTTCTTATATTTTTGCTCCGTATACTAATACAGAAAGCTTCTTACACATGAGAAGTATTCAGATACCTAATAATAACTATCTTAACTCATAATGAATAAGATAATTGCTAGAATAAACATCTGGTATTACCACCCATCCCATTCCTCTTATAATACATGTAACAACACTCAGTAGTTTGGTTATTATTTTCTGTGATTTAACTTTTCAAAAATAGCTAGAAAATGTTATACCAGCTGAAAAAAAAATGTTATACCAAAATGTACACAACATTCTAGATATACACCTGTAACTAAGCTATTCGATCCCTTAATCCTAAAATTATATTTATATGTTCTTATATGATAATATATAACTTATATTCTTATCATTCTTTTAGTTTGACAAGAGATATTGATAATAAGCATTTCCCAGAGCTTTTTCACTTGAACTTTTTTTTTTAATATTTTATTTATCTGAGAGAGAGAGAGAGAGAGAGAGAGACAGCATGAGTGGGGGAAGGAGCAAAGGGAGAGGGACTAGAAGACTCCATACTGAGCATAGTGTCAGCCCAGGATCTATCTCATGACACTCAGATCATGACCTGGGCCAAAATCAACAGTCAGCTGCTTAACCAACTGAGCCACCCAGGCACCCCTCACTTGAACATTTTTATGTGTCAAGTCTTCCACTTTTATGGCTAAATTTTAAAATGAACGAAAAATTCTGAATTCATTCTCAAAATTATATTGGTTTCAGTGTATTATAATAATCTAATATGCAGTTTTGTCATCCAACATATTAGAAAGAATACAAAGAAGTAACTTGTTTTAAAAATAATATTTGATTATTAAATCACCAATGTAAAAATCTTAATTATTTCTGTAATCAACTTATTTATTTTATATAAATTATCTAAAATAATAAATTTGGTGGAGTATTTTATAATTCAGTTAAATTATCTTTTTTCAATTTTAGGCTGCTTCTAAAATATAAAATATTTTATTTCATCTTTGCTGATTAATATATAAAACCTTATAAAATAATTATTATAATTGCAACAAGTAAACTTAAAGACAGTGATTCTCAAGTTTTTTTTAAAGTGTACATATCTTATTAATAAAATTAGTAAGATTTAATTCAAAATCACAGCTCTAAATCAATTATATATTGCACATTTCAAATTAGAATCACAACTAATTTACTTTATATATAATATGCCAAATCTCACAAATATTACAAATGTGGTAAAATGCAGTTTAAAGCAATTATTTTTAAACCTAACACACAGAAAAGCAATATTAAGTTTTTTAACTTATTTCATCATTTTATTTTTTCTTTTTTATTGAGATATAATTGATACATAACATATTTGTTTCAGATATACAACATAATGATTAGATATGTGCATATATTAGAAAGGATCACTACAATAAGTCTTGTTATCATTTATCACCACACATAGTTAACAATTTTTTTTTCTTCTGATGGAAACTTTTAAGATCTCTTCTCTTAGGAACTTTCAAATGTATAATACAGTATTCTTAACTATAATTATAATTAGTACTAAATATCCCAGAGTTTAATTTTATCTTCCCATAGGAATTTCTTTTACTTTCTGAGCAAATTGTGGAAATTTCCTTTTAAGCTGATTGGGAATTTATAATGATGGAAAAGACACTGTTCAGGACTCTAACCTGAAACTCTGATGAGACATACTGAACACTATTTTTAGTCAGTATAACCAGAAATCTAAAACTTAAGTATGATAGGTATTAAGCTCATATCATTAGGTTCACCTTCTTACCTTAAATAATACTTTTTTATCATAGATATCTATAAATGTCAATAATTTATAGATATCTTTTTTAATGGTTTCAGTTATTATTTGTATTAATTTGGCTGTATATTATATTTCAATGCCAGTCTAATGGATTTTGCATAACTTTAAGTTCTCATTCCATGTTTACATTTCTAATTTGATGCCAATGAATATTACAGAACAAAATATTACAGTGAAGGAATGATAAATTCAGAAGTTTGATATCCATCAACTATAAAGTTTAAAAGTAGAAAATATAGAGAAAACACAGAAATTGTTTTTAAAAGCAAATATTAATTGGGGTGCCCTGGTGGCTCAGTCGATTAAGTGTCTGACTCTTGATTTTGGCTCAGGTCATGATTTCAGGGTCATGGGATTGAGTCCTATGTTGGGTTGTACATTCAGTAGGAAGTCTGCTTGGAATCCTCTCTCTCTTCCCTCTCTGCTCCTCTCTCTCTCTCTCCTCAAATACATACATGCATAAATTAAAAAATAAAAGCTAAGATTAATTGAAAAATTAATGTGCATTAGAAACTTGAAAAGGTACAGTTGCACCAAAAATAGTAAGATACCTAGGAATAAACCTAACCAAAGAAGTAAAAGACCTGTACTGTGAAAACTACAAAACACTGATGAGAGAAATTAAAGATGACACAAAGAAACAGATAGACATTCCATGCTTATGGATTGAAAGAACAAATGTTAAAATTTCTGTTCTACCCAAAGCAATCTACACATTTAATGCAATCAAAAACACCAACAGCATTTTTTACAGAATTAGAACAAACAATCCTAAAATTTGTATGAAACCACAAAAGATCTCAAGTAGCCAAAGCCAAATTGAAAAAGAAAAACAAAGCTGGTGGCATCACAATTCCAGACTTCAAGATATATTGCAAAGCTTTGTAATCAAAAGAGTAGGCACTGGAAAAGGCAAAATAGCAGAAGAGTAGGGGAACTCATTTCATCTGGTCCCTTGAATTTAGCTAGATAACTATCAAATCATTCTGGACACCCATGAATTCAACCTGAGATGTAAGAAAAGAGTATCTGAAAGTCTACAAATAAAAAAGTGACCACTTTCTGCAAGGTAGGAGATGCAGAGAACGGAATCTGAGGGGAGATATCACAAAATAAATGGTGGGGACAGGGATCCTCAGTAAGCTGGCTACTTGAAAGTAATACAGCCTAGGAGGGCAAAATTGGAACCCTTAGAAATCTGCTCCAGTGAGAGACATCCCTGCCTGAAAGGTGCTCAGGTAGAAACAGGCAGAATTCTAGGTGGGACTGTGTAGTCCCAGGATCCCTTGAGTTACAGAATTAACGGGCGTACCTGAGCCAGTGGAGTTCCCAAGCATGGAATGGGAAAACTGGTGATGGTCAGGAAGCCCAGAAGGGGGCTCTCAGCTCAGTTCACCATAAACTGAGATCTGAGGCCTGAGAGTGCAATGGCTCTCCACCTGGAAACCCTACAGAAGACTGGAATGTGAGGCCCCCTCTGCCCTCTCTCAGGAGGGGTGGAGCAGGTACTCTCATGACCAGGCAAAAGCTCTCAATGCAGGGGGCCCTGCAAAGGACAGTACGGGGTAACTCTCTGCCTTACCCTGGGAGGGACAGAGTGTGTGCCCACAAGACAGGAGTCTGCAAAGTCTGGCACACACAAAAGTGAAGATAGTTTATCCCTGAAGGTTTACTGAAGAGAAAGGACCGCGATCTTTTGGCTCTGGGGCTGGAGATGGGGTTTGTGGCCATTTTTATTTTGCTTCTCTAAAGAGGTGCAGAAAGCCTTCAGGAAACAAAAGCCACATAGAGCACTAGCTTACACTGAGCCTGGCCCCCTGGCAAGGGGCAATGCAACTCCACCCAGGCCAAGATAACAGAGAAGCAGTGCAGCAGGCCCTTTCCCCAGAAGACCAACTGAAAGAACAGGCACACAGCAAGTTTATGGACCCCACAAGACTGTAAAACCCCAGCGCTAGGGGAAAATAGTATGTAGAATTCAAGGTTTTTTCTCATTTAAAAGAACACACAAAATCTGAAGCAGTTAATATGTCTATTGAATTATTTGAATGAGATCAGCATGAAAATAAAATCAGGTATATAATTGAGTCTTATTTTTCATATTTTCTAAAACTGTTATTCAGTGGTTTTTCTGTCTAATGTTAAGTCAATTCAAGATTTTGTATGTGGTTAGTTCTGGTGTTATTTCTTTTGAGACTGCTTTCCAAGCATCACAAAAAGTTTTCAGAGTACTGATGAGGCATATATGGCAACGGTACTCCAAGAAGGGTAAATACAAGATTGATGCTATTATCCTTAGCAAGTCAGATTTTGTTTGCAAAATAATATTATGGAAATAGTATTACAGTCTTTAACTGAGCAAAAAGTCATGACTTGAAGTCATATACATAAAACTCTTTCATAGTATTGATTTTCCATAAGATAATGTGAAAAATAAGGTCATTAATTATATACTGTTTAATTATTTGAATAAGAATCTACCATCAATACTGAGAAGTTGTGTAATTACATCAACACTGATTCTTTAAATGTGATTTTTTACAGAACTAGGTGATGAAGTAAAGCTGAAAGTTATCCATTCATCATGTCCTAAACACTGATAACAAAATAAATTGGATTTACATATTAAACCACTCTTCTTAAGTGATGTGCTCTCCAAAAAGCTAAGCCCCTCTAGGGCAAGGGGAAAGTAGCTTCTGGCCACATTCACTTACCATCTTTCTTTTCTTTCTCATAAGAAGTTTATGATGGAATTAATTAATATTTTTCTAATATTTATTAGATATCATTCTTCCAGTAACAAATAGTCAATTGTGCTTATGCTGTGTCATACTCATTATATATATTATGGGCAGCTGAACTATTGTAGAATGTTTATATTTGTAACTTAGTGTCATTTATCTAGCTATTGAGGCTATTTTATATTTGATAATTTGTGAATTAATAGCATTTATTAACTTATTCATCAATAAATGATTTTTTGTACTCCAGAGTTTAAGACTTTATTTCAAAATTAATTGCATAACTCTGGGCTTTTCTGTAGAGATTATTAGTTGTTTATATGGAGAATTGAGCAGTGTAAACCAAATACATTTCATCTCATTTTTTAACTCTAGTCTTTGACAGAAACGCTGATTATCTAGCTACTGGTCAGCGCCTTTCATAGAGCTATTGCTCTGTGGTTGTTGGTGGTCATCTCTTGAAGTAACTTCTTCAGTGAAATTTTTAAATACAAAATACAAAGAAAATGATTACAGTATAGACAGGACTGATTTGATCTTCAGTAAGTCTAAGCAAAAATAGAACATGACGTGTGCTTGTCTCTTACTTTGGTGATATCATTAAGTGTAATATTGGTAATCGTTTCAGATGAAAAATTATCCCTAAAAAATGGTGAATTGGTAGTCCTGTGTACTCTTTATTACTTCATATGTTCTGGAAAAATATTTTTTATTCATTCAGGGTCACTTGTGTCATTTAAATATCTCTCCTATATACAGAAATAAAAACTAATCTTTCTTATCTGAGCTGGTTTCAGGAGCAATATTAAACCTCACTGTAATCATATTAAGACATTAAATACTGACTGTGCCCTTTAAAAACACATTTCCCACTCCTTTTTTTGTTCATGGGTCAAAAAATAAATTTTACATTCCAGAAATAATGAAATACACTTATAAAAACAGTTGTTTCATGCTTTTCTTTGTCCTTGTGAGGTATTACAAGGCTAATGCATTTGATTTTTCCTCTAGAGCACAGTGTGCAGGAATAATTAAATAGAATGCCTGTCATCTGTTTCCTTCTCTGAATATAAAATCAGAAGTGGAGTCTTGGCAAATAATCCAAATAGGAGAATTAACCTTTATAACTTAGGTAATTTTGTCAGTGTGTTCTATTGATATTTTACATAAAATATAATGAGATCATAAAACTTTAATCATTCCTTGATCGCATCTAGTGATGAAACATATACTGCACATTCATTTTAAGATTTTTAAAATTTCTAATTCCCTCTGGTGTAGGGTTTTTTTTAGATTAGTTTATACTTAAGTTTAGATTATTTACATGCAATTTCCTTGTTTTATTAACATAATACTTTCATTTCCTCAAATTTAATGTACCATATTGCTGTATATTCTTTTGAAAGTGAAAGAGGGACTGAAGGTGAGTGTGGCCAAAAAGAAACCTGAGCAATCATTTCCTCCAGCTTTGGAGCATTTTTCTATTGGATACTTACTGATCTTTGTAGGCTTAACATTACTATAAATCATAGTACCAATGGATGCTGATGTGTGTCTATGACACTAATAGTCTGTAACAAAGTGTATTTGAAAAATTTAAAAACAGCCAAACAAAGTTGAATATTCTGAACATTAATATATTAATGATTGTTTAAGTCTTAAGATTTTCTTTGGGATGTGTTTTGAAGAGATTTCTTTTCAAACTTTTTAAAATTTCTTTTGAGGCAGAATTTTCATTGAAATCACTTGAGAAAATTTTGTTTTATAGAATTGCCTGCTATCTTGAAATATGCCATTAAGCGCAGCAGTGAAAACAAAGTAAAAGGAATCAACAGTTGTAATCTCAAACATAATTTATGTCTATAAAGAAAGCCTTGATATTTTTGAAAGCATCTGGATCTGTAAACTACTGAGAATAATGACTGTTATTTTTATCAGGTGTGCCAAAACAATGATGGAAATTTAACACTGAGAGCTGTTTAATTGTGGATCTGTTTTCAGTGACCTGCTTTTTTGAAGGAAAATCCAGGGTTCAGGGTATTGGGTAGTAAGAAATCTATTTGTGCTTTTTGATCTTATTATCTTCACACCTTTTAGGACTCTACCTCTTAAGGATTGATCACTTTCAGAAGTCTAAGCTTGTAAAATCTTTAAAACTATCCATAACACATGGCAATAAAGGACTGCCATTTCAAGTAAACAGACACTCTTCATTCCTTTCCATTTGATCTTCTCCTCTATCACTGTATTGTTGGGGATTTTTTTTTTTTATGAGCTACATTGCAGAAAATTCTTTAGGCCGCTCAAACTGGGTCTTTTAGAAGAGCCAGGTTAAAAACATGTTTGCAAATTTAGTCTAATAACCTGTTATTTTCTTAGACAACTGACTATGTTGGATTGATGTGTGGACTAGAAACAACATCAATCTGTTCTTCAGTTTGTATATGTCACACTCTTAAGCTCTGTCCTTACTTGCTTATATCACTGATGACCTTATTACTAGCAGCACACCTGTACAGATCTGACACATAGTGGGTGAATAATGTTTTGAAATCAGTTCTAGGAAAATATTGTTTTATTAAACTAATTCATGAAAAATAAGAGAATATAAATCCTAGAACTATATTTCAAGGTGTTATTTTTCCCCAAAAAAGAGAAAATTTATATTCGCACATCCCTCTCAACAAGTACAATTATTAATTACATATTTTTCTGAGCTGTGAAGTCTGTAATTTATGGTGGACTTGTTAAATTTCACAAATATTCATCAGATGGTATGGGGAGTCTAAAGCCCAATTTCCAAATTATTCATTTAAAAGGCTTACAACCCCTCCAAGCACCCCTCCCCGCAAAAAATAGAAAATAGATTTCTCTAACTATGCTGAGAAAATCTAAATAGGTAAGACAAAATAGGTAAATAGGTAAGACAAAAATATATAGGTAGAGGAGAAACCTAATTGTCTTATTAAGCACACAGATATTAGAAGACTTTCTTTATTTAAAAAAAAGAATATTGTTTTGGACTAGTAATTGTTCAGGGATAGGGAAAGTATTCCTTAAATTTTAAGGACTATAATCCACATAATTTTAAGAGTGGATTTTTTCCTCAAAATTTAACACCTATTACAATCCATACTTTGAAATATGACTAAACATCCTTTATGTCTAGGAAAATTTTCCTGTTCCATATGTACTAGTAACTACAGGATAAACCTAGCCAATCCCATGGAAGAGCTTAAATCCTACCTGGCATAGCAAAATGAAGGCTAACAAGATCCTTGGCCCTCCTCTAGTTATACACTAAATAATACCAAAAATGATACTGGAATCCAAGTCTGTCTGGCTTCAATGAAAGTTCTATACTATGCATTTTTAAATAACTTCTTAGGGATTTCCAGGGAGGAAAAGAAAAAGTGATATCTCTTTGAAAGGACATAGTTAAGTAAGGCAGAGAAGGTGATCTGGTCAGTTTGCCGTGGTCTAAGGGCTGCCTCAGAATAGCCTCTGAATAGCCTCAGAATCTGGGTTTCTCAGTACACAGAAACCAAGTCTATTTCTCAGAGGCTAACTCTTATTGCTCAAGTTTATGAAATTGCTTTGTAAAATTAATAATGTAATGTATATCTTTCATAGACCTGGGAATAGTTCTGTCTCCACGTTAGCTCATTTTCTTTCTATGAAGAAATAAGAGGAAATCAAAGAGTAATCAAATGATTTATTAACTTACAATGAGAAATGACTATCAAATAATGGGCCTACTTTGGGTCTTTATAACAGATGACTTTCTTTCTTGTAGGAAAGCTATGGAGAACTAGGTAATAATCAGGAGATTTTTGAGCATGATATTAGAAAAATGAGAGAAAAGTATATGATGAAATCTAAAAAATGCTAAAAAATAGAATGATTGATGTATCTTACACTTTGAATGTCTTGCCAATGGGGCCATATATCTTTCACACTTACAATTCCCTGTGTTTCTTGACAAGAAAACTGATTTTTAACAAGTGGGTGAGAATATTTGAGCTCTGTTAGATGAGCCATCTCTCCACAGAAAGCTGAGAGAATGGGTGCCATCAACATTGCCTTCTGTGATGGTTTGGTTTCCATGATTCATCAAAACCTTTTCTTTAACTAGCCATATGATGAAAGTTTTCTCTGATTTGCATTTCCCTAATGATTAGTAATGTTGAACATCTTTACATGTGTCTGTTGGCCATTTGTATGTGTTCTGTGGAGAAAAAAATCTATTCAGGTCCTTTGCCCATTTTTCATTTAGGTTAATATTTGTTTGTTTATTTGCTGTTGAGTTGTAGGAGGTCCTTATATATTTTAGATACTAACTCCCTACTGGGTAAATGTTTCTCCCATTTTATAGGTTGCCTTTTTGTTTTGCTGATTGTTTCCTTTGCTGTACAGAAGCAAGCTTGATTAGTTCCACTGTTTATTTTTGTTATCACTTCACCCTGTTAAAATGGCTATCATCAAAAAGTTAGAATAGAACAAGTGTTGTTAAGGATGAGGAGAAAAGGAAACACTTTTATACTGTTGGTGAGAACATAATGGTACAGCCATTATGAAAAACGGTATGAATATTCCTCAAAAAAAAAAGGTAGAACTACCATATGATCCAGTAATTCCACTTCTGCATATATGTTCAAAAGAAATAAAATCACTATCCTGAAGAGATATCTGTACCCCAATGTTCATTGCAACAATATTCACAGTAACCAAGATATGGAAACAACCTAAGTGGCTGTCAACAGATGAATGGATAAAGAAAGTGTGTTATGTGTTGTGTATACACACATACACACACACACACACACACACACACACACAGTGAAATATTATCCAGCCTTTAAAAGGAAGGGGATCCTGTCATTTTCTTTTTTTTAATTTAATTTTATTTTTTTCAGTGTTCCAAAATTCACTGTTTCTGCACCACACCCAATGCTCTATGAAATACATGCCTGTCTTTTTCAACAACACAAATGAAGCTGGAGGACATTATGCTAAGTGAAATAAACCAGACAGAAAGATAATGATTACATTAATCACTAATATGTGGAATCTAAAAAGATCCAACTTGAACTTGTAGTAAAGATTAGAATGGTGGTTACCAGACGCTTGGAGGTTAGAGGAAATAGGAAGATGTTTTTCTAAGGGTAACAAACTTTCAGTTATAAGATGAGTAAGTTCTGGAGACATAATGTATGGTGACTAGAGTTAGTAATAGTAATGTATTGTATACTTAAAGTTTGTTAAGTGAATAGATCTCAACTGTTCTTATTACCAAAAAAAGGGGGTTAACAACTTAAAGTGATGGATATGTTATTAGCTTGATTTCATAATGCATATGTATATCAAATCATCACTTTGATACTTTAAATATATGCAATTTTTATTTACCAATCATATATCAATAAAAAAAAATAAAAAGAATCTGATACTAGCTGAAAGCAAGGTTGAAAGAAAAAAAAAAAGCTCTCCTCCTCTAGCTGTTTACTTCCATTTAGTTAGGTTACAATCAAGGTTTTGTTTTTTTTTTTAATGGGTCTGTGATTCATTTTGCCTCTTTAAGACATGAAATATGAAATACTTAACATATTTTAAATTAACATATCCCTTGAGTCTGTGAACTTAGAATTAGGGACTTAATAATTCACATATACACTTATATACAAACACATCTTTTTATTCTAAAGAATATTTCTATAAGGTTTTTAGATCCCCTGAAAGCCATGTATTTCTGTAGACTTCATGTCATTTGGTACAGTATTGAATACATAGTATTGAATACATAGCTAAAAATATGTTTATTCATTTACCTGACAAATATTTATAATTATCTATTGTGTTCCAGGCACTATGCCAAATGCTAGAAACATAAAGGAAAAACACATGGATGATCTCACAAAGCTTCCTATCTAGTAAGATTATTCAAATTTGCTGTGAATATCATATGTAATTTTTTTTCATTCATTACTGAAAAAACTGAGTCAAACACTCTTGCCAAATTATCAGGGAAAAATGTTGGAATTGTGTGCTTCAAATGAAATCACAATAGAGCTATTGAATTGATCTATATATTATACATTTTGCTTTAAATTCACAGGCCTTCATGTAATACTTACATTTTGCATATACTTATATGCAAAATAAGAATACTTATATTCTATTTATAAAGGTAGCAGTAGTTTCTAATGTTTACTTGGCCTTTTCTGATATAAGAGTTCATTCTGGACACCCTAGAAATTTTCCTAACATTTCACCTTCAAATATATATTTATTTGAGGTATAGTTCAAAGATGTTTATATGCATTTTCATCAGACTATTGATGCACATATATTAAAGATTATATCAGTCTTGGGTTCTAGACAGTTGAACTTTATTATATGCCATGCATTTAGCATTATACTTCCTTTTGAGGATTTGGTCAATTTCAATCCAAGCACCACTTGAAAGATTCTAAACTACGTAGAGCAAATCAAATTAAGAATATATTTAAAGTAGGAATCCTTATAGGAAATCCTACTTAAGAAAAATTAAAATGCTTGGAAAATGACAAACTGAAGATAGCAAGCAGTTATGAAACCTGAAATCTTCCCAAGATACACTAGAACATGTAAGTTCTGAATTCTTTCCTACTAATGTTTCTTTGTGTTAATTTGGGGAAAAAAACACACAACTTTTTCCTTGGTGAAATGGGTTAATTCTTTGGACATTTTACCTTACTAGTGTTAAATCATTGTCAAAACAGATTTTCTCTGTGAGTATATGTGGTGTGTGTTTGTGTGTGTGTGTGTTCATACTTGGCTTAAATTGATTAATTTTTCATAGAGGAGGATTATATAATTGTCACTGCTTTTTATTAAAACAAAGGAAAACCCCATATTTTTATTTACTTTTCCTTGTAGTCCACTCATTGCCTTTTTATTTGACAATTGAGTACAGAGCTCAATGAATTAATTACTTCAGAAACAAAAGAAAACAACAAAATGGTTTACTGATAATCTGATAGTCATTTAGGGCTTTGAGTGATAATCATCTCGTATTCTAATGCACATTTTTGTGTTTAAGGAAATACTGTCTTGGACTAACAGAAAATCAGTAAAAGGTATCATCTGACAAGGAATATGAAGTCAATAATAATCATATAGTTTTTGAGAAAGAATTTAAATATTTGTGTTTAATTACATAATTAAAGTTATGCATAAATATATGAGATATATATAACATTACATATTTTTGTTTTTAAGTCTTGTCACTCAGAAAGGGTACATTTCATTACTACTAACATTCTGAACTGGCATTTCTCTTTAACATCCTTTTTTGATTCTGTATCTTTTGATTCTGTATCCTAGCCCATGTGTTACAAATCACTGAGCTCTTGGCTTGTCAACTTACATTCTTTTGGTTATTCTGTTTCAATCTTATATACTAATCATGATGGCATAGTCAAATAAACTATATTCTTACAAAACAATAGGTGATCTATTATAATAAAGCTACTAAGAGCTGATATGAGCAGATGTTATTAAATATAAGGCAAAGTATGTCCTGTTCAAAATTTTGACAGCTAAAAAGAACTGGCAAAGCAATAGTAAATGAACATGTCGAATGGGTTCAAACAAAGATGGGAAAAAAATTATGTGTGTGTGTGTGTGTGTGTGTGTGTGTTTGTGTATGTGTGTGTGTATACCCAGAATGTTAAACATTTAATTCTACTTTTCAGATTTGGAAGCTGGAAAATATTAAACTCTTCAGGTTAACATCAATTTGATTTGGGGTGGTGCTTACACATTGAATGCACATAACAAAACACTAAAGCACAATGACACTAAGTGCAAATATAAGAACTTAATAGATGTTTTAAAATTGTTTGTATAATTTTACTTATTATTTCCTTTGTATAATTAGAGGTAGCTTCAATGAAAGATATGACTTCTTCCATAAGTAGTCCACATTGTGAGATCTTTGAAGTGCACCATGCTTGGTTATATGAATATCCTTAAAGACAGATGGGCTTGGTTAAAAAAGAGGATTTTCATAGGCTGTACATTTGATAACAAGAACTTCTGGAATTAAAACATTTTATATCTATATTTCTTTAATTCTCTTTGAGATGGAAGGAATAATCCAAATATGGAGCTTAATCTTCTCATGCCATAATTTTTAAAGATTGAAATCAGTAAGTTCTACAAGTTTTACCATAGGATCAGCTTAATTTCTTAATGTAAGAACATGTAATTGTGCATAGATACCATACCAGCTAGTTATATTTTACCAATTCCTTACTGATTTGTAACCACTATCAACCAGCCTTTAAGGAGAAACAAACTGAGGGTTTTGGAGGGGGTTAGGGAGTTGGGAAGGCATGGTGGTGGGTATTAAGGAGGGCACGTATTGCATGGATGCACTGGGTGTGGTGCATAAACGATGAATCTTGGAACACTAAAAAAATAAAATTTTAAAAAACAATCAAACGTTTCATAACATTTCACACTATATCATAATTTAGTAAGTTACTGAAGATATCAGTCCATTATTCATAATGTGGATGATTCCTACTTTTATATATTTGAAACTAAATATAAATTTATGTCTATATAAAAATAATAATATGGGCTCCTAATGTGGCCACTGTATGGAGAAGTTTCAAAACACTCTATTTCAGGAGAATATATGTGTCCAGAAAAACCTTCAACATAGCTTACTTCTTTTCGTAAGGTTCATTAGAGAATGTGTCACATGAAGAGTGATGAATAACCGGGCATCTAATTATTCAAGAAACAATGCAAAATTAGCAGGATTCTTCTAGATAGGATAATTGTTATCTCCCTTACCTGATTAAAATTTAACATTTTATTTCTATTTCAAAATTTAACATTTTACAGCTTGATTTATTTCTTAATCTATTCAATTGTTCAAGCAACTCTTCCTAATATTTTAAAATTTTCTTTCTTTTTTTAGTGTTTGTCATCTGTTTTATGATAAGGAAGAAATTAAAATGCTGTTAACTCCTTCAAAAAATGAACTAGTGATTAGAAAGCATTTTATCTTAAATACAACATAATAAAGGGATTATACAAATTTGTAAGCATTTGCTTCTTGGTTAGACTGAAGTTAATTGAATAAGGTATTCCTGGCATACTTATTTTTGGTTATTTAAATCATGATGCTACATACTTTGTAGTGTAGTCCATGTTTGAATAAGTTCATTGTTTTTTAATTAAAGCAAAATTTACAGTTGGAACTGGAACCTTATTAAACAATAATACAGAAAAATAACCTCGTGCTAGAACAACAGACTAAAACAAATTTATTTGATGATCAGTTTGTCACTATTTGGCATTAAGCTGGTTCTGCCATTTTAATGTAATAATGTGCAAATGGCTCAATAAAAATTGTTTACCCTCTTTGCAAAGCCATTAACTTTTTCTTAAAAATGAAATCGTGTACCATTAATTAAGCAAATATGTCATTTAAAAATGAAAGACACTGTCCTTGCTGATGATTAGACTTAATTAAAGAGTGATTTCTTCCCTTAACAGGAGCATTCTTTTCAAGATGCTTCACTTTTTTTTTTTCTTGCCTTTTCATACCTTATCACACCAAACAAAAATTCCCCAAAGAGTAAATAATCAGTTTTATTTGTTTTTTATTTACCTAAGAAATTTATCTTCCTGATTGGATTTCAATTGCTTCTAAATCTGTTGTGCATTTTTACATAATAGCATATAAAAGACTGAAATATCTATTTTATTATATATGTAAATATAATTAATTAGAATGCTCTTGATTAAATCAAGTCCTGAATGTTTCTACTGAAATGATTCCTTTATCCTCTCCAACTTGTTAATTTTCTCATCCTTTCCCTCAGTTTCCTTCCTCCTGCCTTCTACTTTATCTCTTATTTTTCACCTTTACTATTTTCCCTTAATTTCTCTAGTTGTACAGCACATCAGGATGGTATGCCTAAAAATCATAAAATATGGAGGGGAAAGGGAGAGGGAGAACAGAAGAATGAACATTATATTTTCTATTTTGGTGTTCTCATTTCTTCTCCCCACAAATTTGTTTTGTCCCATCTTTAAAATCAAATGCATTAAAAGTATTTAAACTTTCAGAAACTCAAATCGTAAGCTTATTTTTCCTTTACGTTTTTTTGCCATTTTATTTTAATTTATTTCTTTTCAGTGTTCCAGCATTCATTGTTTATGCACCACACCCAGTGCCCCATGCAATATATGCCCTCCATAATACCCACCACCAGTCTCACCCAACCCCTCACTCCCTCCCCTCCAAAACCCTCAGTTTGTTTCTCAGAGCTCACATTCTCTCATGGTTCATCTCCCCCTCCAATTTCCCCCAACTCACTTCTCCTCTCTATCTCCCAATGTCCTCCATGTTATTCCTTATGTTCCACAAGTAAGTGAAACCATATGATACTTGGTTTTCTCTGCTTGACTTATTTCACTCAGCATAATCTCTTCCAGTCTTGTCCATGTTGACACAAACGTTGGGTATTCATCCTTTCTGATGGAGGCATAATACTCCATTTTATATATGGACCATATCTTCTTTATCCATTTGTCTGTTGAAGGGCATCTTGGTTATTTCCATAGTTTGGCGACTGTGGCCATTGCTGCTATGAACATTGGGGTACAGATGGCCCTTCTTTTCATTTCATCAGAATCTTTGGGGTACATACCCAGTAGTGCAACTGCAGGGTCATGGGGAAGCTCTATTTTTAATTTCTTAAGGAATCTCTACACTGTTTTCCAAATTGGCTGCACCAACTTACATTCCCACCAACAGTGTAAGAGGGTGCCCCTTTCTCCACATCCTCTCCAACACTGTTGTTTACCATCTTGTTAATTTTGGCCATTCTAACTGGTGTAAGGAGGTATCTCAATGTGGTTTTGATTTGACTCTCCCTGATGGCTAATGATGATGAATATTTTTTCATGTGTCTGATAGCCATTTGTATGCCTTCTTTAGAGAAGTGTCTGTTCATGTCTTCTGCCCATTTTTTGACGTGATTATCTGTTTTGTGTGTGTTGAGTTTGAGGAATTCTTTATAGATCTTGGATATCAGCCCTTTGTTTGTAGTGTCACTTGCGAATATCTTCTCCCATTCTGTGGGTTGCCTCTTTGTTTTGTTGTCTGTTTCCTTTGCTGTGCAGAAGCTTTCGATCTTGATGAAGTCCCAAAAATTCATTTTTGCTTTTGTTTCCGTTGCCTTTGGAGACATATCTTGAAAGAAGTTGCTGTGGCCGATGTTGAAGAGATCACTGCCTATGTTCTCCTCTAGAATTTTGACAGATTCCTGCCTCACATTGAGGTCTTTTATCCATTTCAAGTTTATCTTTGTGTGTGGTGTAAGAGAATGGTCGAGTTTCATTCTTCTATACATAGCTGTCCCAATTTTCCCAGCACCATTTATTGAAGAGACTGTCTTTTTTCCACTGTATATTTTTTCCTGCTTTGTCAAAGATTATTTGACCATAAGAGTTGAGGGTCCATATCTGGGCTTTCTACTCTGTTCCACTAGTCTATATATCTGTTTTTGTGCCGGTATCATGCTGTTTTGGTGATCACAGCTTTGTAGTAAAGCTTGAAATCAGGTAACGTGATGCCCCCAGTTTTGTTTTTCTTTTTCAACATTTCCTTAGCAATGCGGGGTCTCTTCTGGTTCCATATAAATTTTAGGATTGTTTGTCCCAGCTCTTTAAAAAATGCTGGTGGAATTTTGATCAGGATGGCATTGAAAGTATAGATTGCTCTAGGCAGTATAGATATTTTAACAATGTTTATTCTTCCAATCCATGAGCATGGAATGGTCTTCTATCTTTTTGTGTCTTCTTCAATTTCTTTCATAAGTGTTCTGTAGTCCCTCAAGTACAGCCCTTTACCTCTTTAGTTAGGTTTATTCCCAGGTATCTTATGCTTCTTGGTACTATAGTAAATGGAACCGATTCTCTAATTTCCCCTTCTATATTTTCATTGTTAGTGTATAAGAAAGCAATTGATTTCTGTACATTGATTTTGTATCCTGCCACATTACTGAATTGCTGTATGAGTTCTAGTAGTTTGGGGGCGGAGTCTTTTGGGTTTTCCATATAAACTATCATGTCATCTATGAAGAGAGAGTTTGACTTCTTCTTTGCCAGTTTGAATACCTATTATTTACTTTTGTCTGGTTGCTGTTGCTAGGACTTCTAGTACTTTGTTGAACAAGAGTGGTGAGAGTGGGCGTCCTTGTCGTGTTCATGATCTCAAAGGGAAGGATGTCAGCTTTTCCCCATTAAGAATAATCTTTCCTGTGGGTTTTTCATAGATAGATTTTATGCAGTTGAGGAATATTCCCTCTATCCCTATGCTTTGAAATGTTTTAATCAGGAATGGATGCTGTATCTTGTCAAATGCTTTTTCTGCATCAATTGAGAGGACCATGTGGTTCTTCTCTCTTCTCTTACTGATTTTTTCTGTCACATTGATTGATTTGTGAAAGTTGAACCACCCTTGCATTCCATGGATAAATCACACCTGGTGATGGTGGATAATCTTTTTAACATACTGTTGGATCCTATTAGCTAGGATCTTGTTGAGTATCTTGGCATCCATATTCATCAGGGGTATTGGTCTGAAATTCTCCTTTTTGGTGAGGTCTTTGCCTGGTTTGGGGATCAGGGTATTGCTGGCTTCATAGAAAGAGTCTGGAAGTTTCCCTTCTGTTTCTATTTTTTGAAACAGCTTCAGGAGAATAGGTATTATTTCTTCTTTGAATGTTTGGTAGAATTCTCCTGGGAATCCTTCAGGTCTTGGGCTCTTGTTTTTTGGGAGGTTTCTGATCACTGCTTCAATCTCGTTACTAGATATTGGTCTATTGGGTTGATAATTTCTGATGATTTTTTCTATTTCCTTGGTGTTAGACATGATCTTTCCCTTTTCACTCATAATTTCATTAATTTGTGTTCTCTCTCTTTTCTTTTGGATTAGTCTGGTCAATGGTTTATCTATCTTATTGATTCTTTCAAAAAAGTAGCTTCTAGTTTCGTTGATGTGTTCTACTGTATCTCTAGTTTCTGTCTCATTGATCTCTGCTCTAATCTTGATTATTTGCCTTCTTTTGTGTGGGGTTGGCTTAATTTGTTTCTAATTCTCCTGTTCTTGAAGGTGTAAAGATAGCTGGTGTATTCTGGATTTTTCAATTTTTTTGAGGGATGCTTGGATGGCTATGTATTTCCCCTTTAGGACTGACTTTGCTGTATCCCATAGGTTTTGGACTGAAGTGTCTTCTTCTCTTTAGTTTCCATGAATCATTTAAGTTATTCTTTGATTTCCTGGTTGATCCAAAGATTCTTAGGCAAGGTGGTCTTTAGCTTCCAAGTGTTTGAATTCCTTCCAAACTTTTTCTTGTGATTGAATTTCAGTTTCAAAGCATTGTGGTCTGAGAATATGCAGGGAATAATCTCAGTCTTTTCGTATCAGTTGAGCCCTGATTTGTGACCAGTGTATGGTCTATTCTGGGAATTTCCATGTGCACTCAAGAAGAATGAGTATTCTGTTGTTTTAGGGTGGAATGTTTTGTATATATCTGTTAGGTCCATCTGGTCCAATGTGTCATTCAGTGGTCTTGTTTCTTTATTGATTTTCTGCTTGGATGATCTGTCTATTACTGAAAGTGGTGTGTTAAGATCCCCTACTATTAATGTATTCATATCAATATGACTCTATCTTGAATAACATTGTCTTATGTAGTTGGCTGCTTCCATATTGGGGGCATATTTACAATTATTAGATCTTCTTGGTGGATAGACCCTTTAAGAATGATGTAGTGTCCTTCTTTATCTCTGACTACAGTCTTTAGTTTAAAATCTAATTTATCTAATATGAGAATCACTACCCCAGCTTTCTTTTGAGGCCCGTTGGCATGAAAGATGCTTCTCCATCCCTTCACTTTCAGTCTGGATGTATCCTTTAGTTCAAAATGGGTCTCTTGTAGACAACATATGGATAGGTCCTGTCGTTTTATCCAATCTGCAGTCCTGTGCCATTTTATGGGAGTGTTTAGGCCATTCACGTTGAGAGTGATTATTGAAAGATATGTTTTTATTGACATCATGTTGCCTGTGAAGTCCTTGTTTCTATAGATTGTCTCTGTAAATTTCTGTTCTGTGACACTTTTGGATTCTTTCTTCTTTTATAGAACCCCCCATTAATATTTCTTGTAGTGCAGGCTTGGTGGTCACATACTCTTTTAAACCTTGCCGGTCTTGGAAGCTCTTTATCTCTCCATCCATTTTGAATGTCAGCCTTGCTGGATAAAGTATTCTTGGCTGCATGATCTTCTCATTTAGTGCCCTGAATATGTCTTGCCAGCCCTTTCTGGCTTGCCAGGTTTCTGTGGACAGGTCTGACATTATTCTGATGGACCTTCCTCTGTCCATAAGGAATCTCTTCCCCCTAGCTGCTCTCAGGTGCTCCTATCTAAAATTATGACTCATCAGTTTTTAACAATCAGGTGTCTCAAGGTCTTTCTAGATTCTATGATCTTGGTAGGAGATCTTTCTGCCTCTAGGAAACAAATGCTGGTTCCATTCCCCAGATTCGGAAAATTTTCATGGAGAATTTGTTCAACTATATCTTCTAGTCTTTTTTTCTTCTCGCCCTCAGGGTTCCCCAAAATTCTGACATTAGAATGTTTCATGGCATTATTTATTTCCCTAATTCTGTTTTCATGGCTTCTAAGCTGTTTATTCCAGGGCTCCTCCTGATCCTTTCTCTCTATCATTTTGTCCTCTAAATCACTAATTCTATCTTCTGCCTCAGCTGTTAGAGAACTTAGATTAGATTGGATCTCATTGATAGCATTTTTAGCTTCTTCCTGGGTGGCTTTCACTTCTCCTCTAATAGATTCCATGTTGTCATTAATGGTTTTCTCCAAAATTACCATTGCCTGGATAATTGTTACCCTGAATTCCCTTTCTGACATACTGTTTATGTCTATATCCAATAGCTCTGATGGAGAGGGCACTGTCTCTGAATTTTTCCTCTGTTGGGCATTCATCCTCCGAGTCATTTTGGTGAGAGGTGGTTGAGGGGATGTGTAGCTGAATATATCAACTGTGATCCAGGCAAAGTGCACCCTGGAATGCTTCTGAGCAATCGGAAGTTACCACCAAAATGAAAAAAAATATTAGAGAGAGAGAGAAAGAGAGACAGAAAAAGAAAGAGAAGACCCAGCCAGCATGGACCCCAAAGGTAAGATTTATAAGGTATACGAACAAAAACAGACGAATGAAAAGACCAACAAAAGTAAATGACAAGGAAAAAAAAAAAAAGAACCCAGCCAAAATGAAGCCCAAATATAAGATTTGTATAATACCAGAACGAAAACAAATACACAGAAATATGGACAAAAGAAAAAGATGGGAGGGTGGTTACAAATCCTCAACATGGGGGAGGAAGGTATTTTGATTCTTCCTGGGTGTATCTTGATATCTTTGTTAAAGGACTCAATTTTTCAGAGATAAAGGGAGATTAAAACTGGCTTATATATAGGGGTAGTATTGATTAGGGAAAGATGATTACCTTGAAGCTTATATCTATACATATATTTAAAAAAATAGAAAAACGGAAGAAAAACATGGGTATATGTATGAAAAAAGTTCAAGCTAAAAGGTTATTATGGAATTTGTTGTATTGAACCTCTCATTGTTATGGTAAATAGGTTAAAAAATTGAACGAGAATAGTGAGAATGAATTAAAATTAAAAGTTGAAATATGTGAAATATACAGGTTTTAGGGCAATACTGGGAGCTTAATATCTTCTTTTCCCTGATATTGGGATTTAACAGTTTTGTGGGGACCCTGTGGTGATTGTCCTCTAGTCTTTTTTGGCTGGCGTTCTGGGGGAGGGGCCTACCACGTTGTGCCACATTGTTTTTCAGTCACTCTTGCTTGGGTTGAGTCCTCCTGTCCCTATCAAGGGGCTGGGGTCTGTTGAAACTGCTTTTCCAGACTTTTGTTCTCTGAAGGTTTTTATTCTTTGGCGGCTTTTTGTGGCTTTTCAGAGGTTTAGTGGAAAGTAAACTGTGCCCAGACCTCAGTCTCAGAGAGAAGCTTCAGTCTGCCCCCTTCTGGGAGGTCCCGAAAACACAGACTCTGCCTCTGCAAAATCCACTGAGCCGTGCAACCTCCCACAGGCAGTGCACACCCCCAACCACCGTCTCAGGGGTTGTGCAGCACACCCCCGCTTGTCTCCACACCCTTGCTACTAAAACCATGAGTGATACTGGTCCAGGGAGCCCTCTTCCAGTGGCTGCCTTTGCTGGGACTGCGGTAGACCAGAGAGAGTGCGCTGAGATTTTCAAGCCTGGGGTGGGAGTGTTCAGAATTTCGGCAGGTCCTAGCACCCACCAGCTACCGCTCGCACAGAGCTCTCTCAGGTGTGGGTGGGGAGTGCAGTTCAGTCCCCAGTCATGCAGTGCGCATGCAGAGTGCAAAAGGCTGTGTGGTTCTGGAGAGCACTGGCTGGCGCACACATCAGACTCCCTCACATGTGGAGGGTACCTGGCCCAGAGCTGGTGCAAGCAGCGGAAAGCCACAGCTCAGGGACGATGGCCTGGAGGCTTTGCCCCACTCTCTCTGGCACAGGTGGTATCTGGGGTTGGCTGTCCCAGGTCCCTGGGCTTGGGCCCGTGCCCATGACTGCCCGATTCCAACAGTTGCCCCTTAAGGTCTTTTGCTCTTTTTGAGTGTTTTTAACCAGTCTCTAACTTAATGATGGACCCCAGTCACAAGGCACTCTCGTGTTGGGGTAGTACTTTATAATGGGTCACTTCTGGTTGCTCCCTCCCCCTTCTGTTTATACTCTAGTATCAGTGTGACTCCCACTCGATTTACCCCTTGACTGGCGTCTTCTGCCTCCGTAGAGATCCAGAAGTGTATAATCCTACACCTCAGGCTTATTTCATGAGTGTTCAGAGTGTTCTGGTAGATGATTAGCTCACTTTAGGGGACTGGTTGAAACAGGGTCTCTTACTGCTTTGCCATCTTGCCCCCGCCCATAAGTTATTTATTGTATTTTATAATTCTTTATCCACTCTGTGAAAAGAAAATGACTGCTTAAATAATGGCTAAATAAATAGAAGTTTGATAGTTCTTTTACTGTAGGGTGCATCTTCAAAGAAAGATAGTGCATGATGATAACAAGAAACATTCTAAAATCAGGGATGGTGATCTAGAGGATTAACACTCACTTCACCCAGAGCTCTTCAGTATGAAGCCTGTGAAGCCAGCTTTCCAGATGGCTGATCAGTGACAAATTATGCTTAAGAATATGGCCTAAAGAATCATTCTGTGGAAACCATGGGAGACTATCACAATTAAGTGAAGTTGGGAAATGCTGAAGTGTTTACCTCTTTCTCATAGCCATATAAAACTCTGGAATACCAACTAAATTTTCCATTAAAATAAAACATTTTTCTTTATATTTGATATTTCTTTACTTGAATGATGCTAATCATATACTCAGATCTTCTTTCTTTCCTGTACTTCTGTGGGCAGAGCCAAAACCTTAATCTCACTAAAAAAACAAACAAACAAAAAACTGAAGTAATAACCTGAGCAATTCTTTATGCATTTTTTAAAGACATCATAGAGTGAATCATATTTTAGAGATTCCTGTCTCTAATATCTTTCTCAAGATTATGATTTCATATTGCCATCAGTATTAACCAACTAATTACTAGGATTTTATCTCAAATAAAGGTAAATGAATTTAGATAGATCTTTGTACCTAGGTTTTGTGACAGTTTTATTCTAGATGTCTTTGATTCTATTCCAGTTATTAATTTTATACCCAATAATTAGACATACATACCTCCAAATAAATGACTGCCCTGTACAGAGATTATTGAAAGTACATCTGAAGTTCTTTTATTAGGTATTAGTATTGCAAGCTAATAGTCCTGTCACATCCAGCATGAGTTATCAAGACAGTCTTTCAATTTTCACAAAGCATTGTTTAGATATCATGCCTTACTGTTAGCTCATGATTTATACAAAATATATGTTCAAAAAATGCTCAGCTGTTCCTTAATACAGCTAATGCCTTCTACTGATAAACCATTCTTTATATAGATTATGTTTATTTAAGGATATATTGATGGGCAGTTGGAATTATCATAAAAGAGAATATAGGTAATAAACAAGCAAATACCAAAAAAAAAGGTATACCTATTATTTGATCTAATGTAGCTTTCTGCAACTGGTTAAAATATTAGAAATTCTACTTTGTTACAAATTTTCATTTTATACAGTATGTTAGAGTCATTATCATTATATTTAAATTTCATATTTTACACATTTGTGCACTTGTAATAGTGCAAGATATAGGGAAAACCAGAAATACAGACCCATGGACTCTAATAAATGCACAGATAAAAAGGAAACCAGGCAGATACCAACTTTGATTATAAACATATTCTTCTAGGGATTACACTAACTGTTCCTCAGTTTTAATGAGCTTTCCAAGGGAATATGTAGCAACATAAACCCATGGTATATTTTCTGGATTACTTGTGCAGACACTTATAATTCAGTGACACTGCTTAATGCTGATCTCCTGGCTCAGGTTCTATTTTTCTTAACTGGATGTTTTTCAGCAACACTCCAGTAACCTAATACATGATTTTGCACTGATTAAGATAAACTATAATTTTCTATGCTATCAGCTAGTTTTACAATGTTTTGCTTTTCACATTAAATAATGATTATAATTTATAACTAGATTTTATGACCAGGCAGTATGTGTTATATTTATATAGATGACATAATATAACACACACATACATAATTCTGTACTAGCTCTTGCATTCAACTGTAGTAGAAAAACAAATTTAGTATATTGATAAGCGTAAAATGTTTTACACGTGTATGATTATTATTTGCGTCATATTTTTTTTAAAATATGGGATATACAACTTAATGACATCTCTCAAAAAGTGTTTGCACTCGTCTTCTGAGCTTAAAGATGTGTTCTATATCTATTTATATTTTATAGTCTAGCCTAAAACCATGGGGACAAAAATGCAACAAAAAAATCTCTTTTCTTTTAATATCAATAGTACAAAATCAAACTTACAACAGGAAAATTATTTTTGTTCCACAAATCGTGACAGTCTTATATAAAGCAGCCAGAGCTATAACTGAAAGGAGATGAATCAAATCAACTTAGAATCAAAATTATGAAATCTATTATGTGAAGTGTTATGAAATAAGATAAAATGGTTCTTCACCAGTGAAAATATGTCTGTGGATACATCAGAACAAAACTAAGTATACAAGAATTAATAATATCATTCATTTCATAGAGTTGAAACATCCAGTTTGTATAGAGAAGACACATTATTGCAGCATGATCCTTTTGAAATCATGTCAGTGTAATTCAGTGAAACATTCAGAGAACTGATTATGTATGTATATATGTATTTGAATATGCCTTCTTTGAAAAAAGAAGTGAAAATAATTAACATACAAAACAATAGAACCTAAATCTGTTTAATCAATAATTTCCCTTCCCAGAACATTTGCTTGGTTCTGCAGACACAGTTACATTATAAGAATAATACATTATGTTTGCAGCAATTTTGCCTGTAGTACTAGTGCAATTATACAAACTTTAGTTCAATAAGTCAAAATTTCAGAACTGGAAATTTTATTTCCTGGAATTTATTTTAAAAATCAAATATTTTGGGGGCACCTGTGTGGCTCAGTGGGTTAAAGCCTCTGCCTTCAGCTCAGGTCATGATACCAGTGTCCTGGGATCAAGCCCCACATCGGGCTCTCTGCTCAGCGGGAAGCCTGCTTCCTCCTCTCTCTGCCTGCCTCTCTGCCTACTTGTGAGCTCTCTCTGTCAAATAAGTTAAAATCTTTTTAAAAAATCAATTTTTTAAATAAATCGTTTTCTCATAGACAAAGATACAACAATGCATTTCCTAGGTAGAGAGGAATGGTGAACTGTGCATATGTGTGTGTGAGCATGTATGTGTGTGTATGTTTAATTTTAACATTTGTGTAGCATATAAACTCACTGGTGGTTGGGGCTTTTTTCTGACCATAATTATTTATCCATACCACTTAGAAAAGTGCCTCATATATAGATGGTACTCAATACATATTTTTTGAATGAATTAATGAGTTTGAATAAATTATTCCATTGGATTTTAATCACATGTCAAATAAGAAACATAGCCATGCGATTTCATTTTTGTTATTGACACTTCCTTTTTTCTTTTATAATATTGTGATATTTTCTTTTTATCTAGGAATTTATACATTTCACTGGAATGTGTCTAAGACTGTGTCTTATTAATTTTAATTTTGTACATCACAAGATGGACACTTTCCAACTTTATTTTTTTTTAATTTACATTTAATTCTAGCTAACCTACAATAAAGAGATTCAACAATTCCATACATCACATGGTGCTCATCAGGACAAGTGCACTCCTTAATTCCCATCACCTATTTAACCCATATCCACCCCCTCCTGTCTATTAACCTTCAGTTTGTTCTCTATAACTAAGAGTCTATTTCTTGGTTTGTCTCTCACTCTCCGTTTATGCTTTGCTCATTTTCTTTCTTATATTCCATATGAGTGAAATAATACATACGGTATTTGTCTTTCTCTGACCTATTTCACTTAGCATTATATTCTCTAGCTCCATCCAGCTGTTGCAAATGGCAGGATTTCATTCTTTATGTCTGAAGAATATTCCGTTGTATATATACCACATCTTCTTCATCCATTCATCAATCAGTGAACACTTGGGTTGCTTCCATATCTTAACTACTGTAAATAATGCTGCTGTAAACATAGAGGTTCACATATCCTGTTGAATTCATATTTTTGTATTCTTAGGGTAATTATCCAGTAGTGTGATTGGTATGTCATATGGCAGTTCTATTTTCAACGTTTTGAGGAAACTCCATAATTTTTTCCACAGTGGCTGCACTAGTTTGCATTCCCACCAACAGTGCAATATGGTTCCCCTTTCTCCACATCTTTCCTAACACCTGTCATTTCTGGTGTTGTTGAGTTTAGCCATTCTGACAGATGTGAGGTGATATCTCTGTTTTGATTTGGATTTCCCTGATGGTAAGTGATGATGAACATCTTTTTATGTGTCTTTTGGTCATGTCTTCTTTGGCAAAATGTCGGTTTCTGTCTTTGCTCATTTTTTCATTGTTATTTGTTTTTTGGGTGTTGAGTTTTATAGGTTCTTTATATATTTGGAATACTAACCCATTGGATATGTCATTTGCAAATATCTTCTCCCATTCCATAGGTTGCTTTTTAGTTTGGTTGATTGTTTCCTTTGCTGTGCAGAAGCTTTTCATTTTGATGTAGTCCCAAAAGTTTATTTTTGCTTTTGTTTCCCTTGCCTCAGGAAACATAACCTAGAAAAAGTTGCTAAGATTGATGCCAAAGAGGTTACTGCTTGCATTCTCCTCCAGGATTTTTATGGTTGCAGATCTCACATTTAGGTCTTTAATCCATTTTGAATTTATTTTGTGCATAGTTAATTAAGTGGACTAATTATTTCTTTTGCATGCTGCTGTCCAGTTTTCCCAATACCATTTGTTACAGAGACTGTCCTTTTCCCGTTGTATATTCTTTCCTGTTTTGTTGTAGTCTAATTGACCATATAGTTGTGGGTTCATTTCTGGGTTTTCTGTTCTACTCTGTTGATCTTATGTGTCTGTTTTTGTGTCATTACCATACTATTTTTTTTATTTAAATTCATTTAGCCAACATATACTACATCATTAGTTTCAGATGTATTATTTAATTCATCAGTTGCATATAACACCCAGTGCTCACCACATCATTTGCCCTCCCTAATGCCCATCACCCAGTTACCCCATTCCCCTGCTCAGCTCCCCTTCAGCAACCCTCAGTTAGTTTCCAGAGTTAAGATTGTCTGTCATGGTTTGTCTCCCTCTCTGATTTCTTCCCATTCAGTTTTCCCTCCCTTTCCTTATGGTCCTCTGCACTGTTTCTTATATTCTACATAAAAGTGAAACCATATGATAATTGTCTGTTGTGGATATGGCTGCTATGAACTTTGGGGTACAGGTACCCTTTCATCTCACTACATCTGTATCTTTGGGGTAAATACACAGTAGTTCAATTGTTGGATCATAAGGTAACTCTGTTTTTAACTTCTCGAGGAATTTCTATACTATTTTCCAGAGTGGCTATACCAGCTTGCACTCACACCAATAATGTAAGAGTGCTCCCCTTTCTCCACATCCTCGTCAACATTTGCTGTTTCCTGTCTTTAATTTTAGCCATTCTGCCATGTGTAAGGTGATATTTCATTGTGGTTTTGATTTGTATTTCCCTGATGCCAAGTGATGTGGAGCATATTTTCATATGTCTGTTGGTCATTTGTGTGTCTTCTTTGCACAAATGTCTGTTTCATGTCTTCTGCCCATTTCTTGACTGGATTATTTGTTTTTTTGGGTGTTGAGTTTGGAAAGTTCTTTATAGATCGTGGATATTAATACCTTATCTGATATGTCATTTGCATTTGTCATTTGCCTTTAATTTTTTTGACTCCTTTGCTGTGCAGATCTATTTTATCTTGATGAAGTCCCACTAGTTCATTTTTTTCTTTCCTTGCTTTTAGAGACGTTGGTCTAGCAAAATGTTTCTGCAGCCAGGGTCAAAAAGGTTGCTGCCTGTGTTCTCCTCTAGGATTTTGATGGATTCCTGTCTCACATTTAGGTCTTTCATCCATTTTGAGTTTATCTTTGTGTATGGTGTAAGAGAATAGTCCAGTTTCATTATTTTGCATGTGGCTGTCCAGTTTTCCCAGCACCTTTTGTTGACGAGATGCCCCTCCCCCCATTGGATATTCATTTGTGCTTTGTCAAAGACTAGTTGGCTATGGAGTTGAGGGTCCACTTCTGGGTTCTCTGTTCTGTTCCATTTATCTATGTGTCTCTTTTTGTGCCAGTACAATGCTATCTTGACCATCACAGCTTTGTAATACAGCTTGAAGTCAGGCATTGTGATGTCCCCAGCTTTGGTTTTCTTTTTTCAACATTCCTCTGGGTATTCAGGGTCTTTTCTGGTTCCACACTAATTTTAAGATTATTTGTTCTAGCTCTGTGAAAAATGTAGATGGTATTTTGATAGGGATTGGATTGAATGTGTAGATTGCTTTGAAGTAGCATAGACATTTTAACAATATTTATTCTTCCAATCCATGAACATGGAATTTTTTTTCCATCTCTGAGTATTCCTCAATTTCTTTCATAAGTGTTCTATAGTTTTAGAGTACAGATCCTTTACCTCTTTGGTTAGATTTATTCCTAGATACCGTATGGTTTTGGGTGCAATTGAAAATGGGATTGACTCCTTTGTTTCTCTTTCTTTTGTCTCATTGTTAGTGTGTAGAAATGCAACTGATTTCTGTGCATTGATTTTGTATCCTGCCACATTGCTGAATTGCTGTATGAGTTCTAGCAATTTAGGGTGAAGTCTTTTGAGTTTTCCACATAAATTGTCATGTCACCCGCAAAGAATGAGAGCTTGACTTCTTCTTTGCCAATTTGAATGTCTTTTGTTTCTTTTTGTTGCCTGACTGCTAAGGCTAGGACTTCTAGTATTATGTTGAACAACAGTGGTGAAAGTGTGCACCCCAGTTGTGTTCCTGGCCCTAGAGAAAAGCTCTTGGGGTTTCCCCATTGAAAATGACATTCCCTATAGGCTTTTCATAGATGGCTTTTATGATATTGAGGTATCTTCCCTTTATCCCTACACTCTGAAGAGTTTTAATCAAGAAAGGATGCTGTCTTTTGCCAAATGCTTTTTTGCTTCAATTGAGAGGATCATATTGTTCTTGTCTTTTCTTTTATTAAGGTGATCTATCATGTTGTTTGATTTGTGAGTGTTGAACCACCCTGTGGCACAGGAATAAATACCACTTGGTCCTGGTGAATAGTCCTTTTAATATACTGTTGGATCCTATTGGCTATTATACTGGTGAGTATTTTGACATCCATGTTCATCAGGGATATTGTTCTATAATTCTCCTTTTTGATAGGGTCTTTTTTGGTTTTGGGATCAAGGTAATTCTGGCCCCATAAAATGAGTTTGGAAATTTTCCATCTATTTCTATTTTTTGAAACAACTTCAGTAAAATAGCTATTATTTCTTCTTTAAACATTTGGTGAAATTCCCCTGGGAAGTCATGTGTCCCTGGATTCTTGTGTTTTGGGAGGTTTTTGATTATTGCTTCAGTTTCCTTGCTGGTTATGGATTTGTTTGGGATTTCTATTTCTTGTTCGGTTTCAGTTTGGGTAGTTTGTAAGTTTCCAGGAATGCATCCATTTCTTCCAGATTTGTTGGCATATAGTTGCTCACAATATGTTCTTAAAATTCTTTGCATTTCCTTGGTATTGGTCATGATCTCTCCACTTTCATTCATGATTTTATTAATTTGGATCCGTTCTCTTTTCTTTTTGATAAATCTGGCTAGAGGTTTATTGGTCTTTCAAAGAACCATCTCCTAGTTGTTGTTTTTTAACCATTCTGCTGTTCTTCTGGTTTCTATTTCATTGATTTCTGCTCTTATCCTAATTTCTTGTCTCCTGCTTGGTTTAGGCTTTACTTGCTGTTCTTTTTCTGGCTCCTTTAGGCATAAGGTTAGCTTGTGTATTTGAGAAATTACTAATTTTTTTGAAAGAGGTCTGTATTGTGATGTACTATCATCTTAGGACTGCCTTTGCTGTCCCCAAAAAGTTTTGAACAGTTGTGTTTTCATTTTCATTAGTTTCCATGGATTTTTTTTAGTGCTTCTTCAATTTCCTGGTTGACCCATTCATTCTTTAGTAGGATGCTCTTTAACCTCCAGATATTTGAGTTCTTTCCAAATTTCCTCTTGTGATTGAGTTCAAGTTTCAAAGCATTGTAGTCTGAAAATATGCAGGGAATATTCCCAGTCTTTTGGTATCAGGTGAGACCTGATTTAGGAAAGTTCCATGTCCACTTGAGAAGAATGTGTATTCTATTGTTTTAGGATGGAATGCTCTGTATATATCTTTAAAGACCATCTGGTTCAACGTGTCACTCAAAACCCTTATTTCCTTGTTGATTTAATGCTTAGGTGATCTGTCCATTGCTGTCAGTGGGGTGTTGAAGTCCCCTATTATTGGTGTATTATTATCAATGTGTTTCTTTGATTTGGTTATTAATTGGTTGATTTAATTGATATACTGGCTGCTCCCAAATTTTAGGAGCATAAATTAGGAGCATAAATATTTTGTTAGATATTCTTGTAGGGTAGATCCTTTAAATATGGTATTGTGCCCCTCTTCATCTTTTCCTACCATCTTTGATTTAAAATCTAATTTGTCTGATATGAGGATTGCTACCCCAGCTTTTTTTTGAGGTCCATTATCATGGTAAATGGTTCTTAGCCCCCACCCTTTCAGTCTGGAGGTATCTTTGGGTCTAAAATGAGTCTCTTTGGGACAGCATATGGAGGAGTCCTGCTTTTTATCCAATCCAATACCCTGTGATTGGAGTCTTTAGCCCACTGACATTCAGAGTAATTATTGAAAGATAGGAATTTAATGTCATAGTATTACCTGTAAAATTCCTGTTTCTGTAGATTGTCTCTGTTTCTGGTCTATGTTACTCTTGGGCTCTCTCTTCGCTTACATATTCTTTCAGTTTCTGTCTGTCCCAGAAGCTGTTTATCTCTCCTTCTGTTCTGAATGAAAGCCTTGCTAGAATACCCTGAATATATCATGCCATCCCTTTATGGCCTGCTAGGTGTATGTGGATAGGTCTGATTGCTGAGTTGCCCGGTGCTGTTCTTTACAGGGCCCCCTGTCTTGAGAGCTTTTGCCTGGTTATGAGTGTACCTGCTCCACTCCTCCTGAGAGAGGGCAGAGGGGGCCTCACATTCCAGTCCTCTGCAGGGTTCCCAGGTGGAGAACCATCGCACTATCAGTCCTCAAATCTTGGTTTATGGTGAACTGAGCTGAGAGCTGCCTTCTGGGCTTCCTGACCATCACCTGTTTTCCCACTCCATGCTTGGGAACTCCACTGGGAACTCAGGTACCCCAGTTAATTCTGTAACTCCAGGGATCCTGGGACTACATGGTCCCACCTACAATTCTGCCCATTTCTACCTGAGCACCTTTCAGGCAGGGATGTCTCTCACTGGAGCAGATTTCTAAGGGTTCCAATTTTGCCCTCCTGGGCTGTATGACTTTCTGTTAGCCAAAATACAGAGGCTCCCTGTGTCCACCATTTATCTTAAGATGTATTGCCACAGATTCACTTCTGTGTACCTTCTATCTTCGAGAAAGTGGTTGCTTTTCTTCTTGTAGAGTTCCAGATACTCTTTTCTTATATGAGTTCATGCGTGTCCAGAATGATCTGATAGTTATCTAGCTAAGTTCAAGGGACCAGATGAAATGAGGTGGCCTACTCTTCTGCCATTTTGCCTCCTCTCCAGATTTCAAATATTTGATTTACATTTTATTAGGTGTGTGATCTTTGATCAATTTACTTGTGCTCAATTTACTCACCTGAAAAACGGGGATAATAATAAAACCTTCCTCATAGAGCTGTTATGGAAATTATATGAGTTAATAGATTTAAAGAATTGAAAAGAGTGCCAGCAATGAACATGAACATTCTAGATTTAAAAAGAGGCAGTAGAATATAAGAAGTAACATATCTGATAATACTTTTTTTAATATTTTTATTTTTTTATTTTTTTATAAACATATAATGTATTTTTATCCCCGGGGTACATGTCTGTGAATAGCCAGGTTTATACACTTCACAGCACTAACCATAGCACATACCCTCCCCAATGTCTATTACCCCACCCCCGTCTCCCGATCCCCCTCCCCCTAGCAACCCTCAGTTTGTTTTGTGAGATTAAGAGTCAATTATGGTTTGTATCCCTCCCGATCTCATCTTGTTTCTTTTCTTCTTTTCCTACACCCCCAATTCCCCATGTAGCATCTCCACTTCCTCATATCAGGGAGATCATATGATAGTTGTCTTTCTCCGATTGACTTATTTCACTAAGCATGATACCCTCTAGTTCCATCCACGTCGTTGCAAATGGCAATATTTCATTTCTTTTGATGGCTGCATAGTATTCCATTATGTATATATACCACATCTTCTTTATCCATTCATCTGTTGATGGACATCTAGGTTCTTTCCATAGTTTGGCTATTGTAGACATTGCTGCTATAAACATTCAGGTGCACGTTCCCCTTCGGATCACTACGTGTGTATCTTTAGGGTAAATACCCAGCAGTGCAATTGCTGGGTCATAGGGTAGTTCTATTTTCAACTTTTTGAGGAATCTGCATGCTGTTTTCCAGAGCGGTTGCACCAGCTTGCATTCCCACCAACAGTGTAGGAGGGTTTCCCTTTCTCCGCATCCTCACCAGCATCTGTCATTTCCTGACTTATTTATTTTAGCCATTCTGACTGGTGTGAGGTGGTATCTCATTGTGGTTTTGATTTGTATTTCCCTGATGCCGAGTGATGTGGAGCACTTTTTCATGTGTCTGTTGGCCATCTGGATGTCTTCTTTGGAGAAATGTCTGTTCATGTCCTCTGCCCATTTCGTGATTGGATTATTTGTTCTTTGGGTGTTGAGTTTGATAAGTTCTTTATAGATTTTGGACACTAGCCCTTTATCTGATATGTCGTTTGCAAATATCTTCTCCCATTCTGTCAGTTGTCTTTTGGTTTTGTTAACTGTTTCCTTTGCTGTGCAAAAGCTTTTGATCTTGATGAAATCCCAATAGTTCATAGATCGGAAGAGC